>CM063510.1:4315969-4343469 GCA_032207245.1 Pardosa pseudoannulata | reverse complement strand
GAAATCTGTCACAGAAATACTATGTTGCTTGGGAAATATCATCACTAATAAAATTATATTTTCTGGTGGAAATAACACTCATTGAGATCTCAAAAGAAAGATATTGTTCAAATATAGACATATATAGAAACTTTTTCATTTTGAGTAAACAACATTTGTATGCTAAAACTTTTTTCTTTAAATAATTTACTTCGAAGCAATTTCATTTTGGTGATTGATACTTTTAAACCATCAGTGTGATTAGCAATGGCTCAAAACAATTGATAACAATATTTTTCAGTGGAACATTAGCGAATTTCTGCTGTGAACATGTACATAAAAGTTGCTAATTTATCATGAAAATGCGAAACGTTGCACAATGCAATGAGATTCATGGTTAACCTTTTACTGGGAAATAATTTATCACTTCATAAAATCCTTTCTGAGAAGGCACTAGGATTTTCTATCTCAAATTATCTCAGTTACATTATATTATTAATTTCTAGTTTGAAAAATTCAAACAAATGGCCACATAATGTGTTATAAAATATAAACCCCAAAATGAGATTGTGTCTCCTATGAATGTCGATTCACCATGTTAATGTCATCAAGTTTTCTCTTTAATAATTATGAAAAGAAAAATCAAGCAGAACTGAGTTTACTGTAATGTTAAAATACTTAAGAATAATTTTAGATCAAAAGTGTAGTTTTATATTCAAAATTGTCAAATAGTTAAAAAATGGCTCTTGAATGATTATAATTTCCCATCTTATTAAAATATAGTATGAAATATCCTATAAACGGCTTATAAAGTTATTTTTTAGAAAGAAAAAAAAAAAGTTTTATCATATTAGTTTTTAAAGACACTTAATTGTTGAATCGAATATTATTTTCACTGGCGCCATCTGTAGTATTGTTATAAAACGAATCTTATCAGTAAATTCTTACAAATTAATGCAACTGAGATATTTGTTTTTGACAAATCCTGCAGGATCTTTTTATTCCAAAATCAATCGAAAAAATAATTTAAGATTATGGTAGTACAAATACATTTTTTTTTTGATTTGCAAGAAATTATATATTTACTCGTTGGCGATAATTTGTGGAAACATACACAATGAATGAATATCTTATTAGGCAAAAGTGGCAAAATACAGTTTTTGAAGCATTTTTAGTGTAGTTATAGCAAAAATTTCATCATGGAAAAAATTTAATGCATGTTCTTTGTCCAATTACGTTTGATATTTTGGAAAATCGAGAGAATGGATATTCTTACAGAGGTAGGGTGAACGATTCCCGAAGGGTAGGTAGCTGCGGTTCGGTTCTGGAGTTCGTGAGTTCGAATCCCACAGTAGACAGGAATGTTTGTAGCCGTTCGGAATACATTTTAGGTAGTTGGTCCCGGTATCTACAATGTACAGTATTTTGTACCTCGTTAAAAAAAATGTTGATTCTACTGCTTCAACCAAATCAATCTACAGAGGCAGATTTTAAGGCGTTTGCACAGGGCCCTAGCTTTGAAGGGCCCTCAGAACCAGGGCCCTATTAACAAGATTTTGGGCCCAGGGCAGAGAATATGTTTTGGGCCCTTGTAGATTATTATTACATTTTATTAATGTATAGCTGAAAGATTTGCATCGATGACTGTCTACATAGTATTGACAAACATTACTAGGGTTTAAACTATGATTCACTCGAAGCAAGAATACGTTTTTCTACACCCCCAAGGCCGAACAGTGGCCGAATGGTTAGGGTGCTGGCCTTTGGAACCGGAGTTCGTTGTTTCGAATCCCACTATGGCATGGATGTTCCGTAGCCATTCGGAATCAGCTTTAGCCCTCGTGTTGCAAAAAGTAGACCGTAGAGCTTCTAACCAAAAAAACCAAACCAATCTACACCCCCATGATATCTATCCTATACATCTTGCAGCAAATGCAAGAAGCATTTTTTTTTTTTTTTTTTATTTGACTATGGGGTTGAAAAGATATGCTATTATGCAGGTCATATTCCAAACATTTCGCAAACGGAATCCACCAATCAGAAAGGTTAATTTTCGAGATGCTAACATTTTTAGAAAAATTCTCAAAATCTAGCCATCTGATTGGTGGATTCCATTTGCAAAATGACCTGCATTTTTGCTTTTAGTTTTAAAGTGCACACCCATGACTGACAAATCTGTGTGTACTTGCGGGTACTCTGTGAAAAATAATGAAAAACTTACAAAATTTTAGCTCACATAATTTGTATATAGAATAAAAACATGAAATTTTTAAGTCTACAATATTTATTTGTTTCAAAATTACCTCTGGATCTAAAAATTTTTGGGCTCCTGAAATCAGTGGGCCCCGCGTACCCTGCCGATAATATGGCTGTGCCCAGAACACGAACTTAAAACATTTTTGTAATACAGTTATAACTGTGTACACCTGTTCAACCAATTGTATTACAATATATTTATATTTTCTCATTTTCATTTACAATTAACGTCAAAATACGATTATTGGATAAAGTTTCTTATATATAAAGATAGTCTGCCAGAGTTGATGTAGTTTTATAATTAAAATGTGGATACAAAAATATAAAACAGGTATTAAAGGAGTAACGCAGTTGTACAAATTAACCCTCTAAGTGGTTCACACGTACAATTCCGCCAAATCAATGATGTCTTCAAAGCGGTTGTCAAGTACAATTTTCGACCTCCAAAAACGTTCTGAAAATGGATGTAATGTACATTTCTGCCAGGGTTTTCCCCTATGGAGTTTTGATGTAGGAGGGTCAGGTCAATTGTTTAGGAACTACACACCTACTCGCTGAGGCACAAAGACGCTGATAGCTATTCATGGGTTTGTAAATCTCTAGTTCGAAGTAATTCGTTTGCGGTAACAGATGTATCTCTAATTACACCACTTAAATAGCTTGGATGACTTTCGTAGAAGAGATAGAAATAATTCTCTTAAAGAATATTTTTATTTGTACTTTTAGAACCCATTATTTCTTAATGGATGATCTTCGAGACTTGATGAGCTTTATGTGCATTAAAAATTAACAATCTATAATGTCTATTTATATATCTATTTATAATCGGAAATAAAAGGACAATAACGAGGGTGAGTTTCTCGTATTCCAATCTAGTCGACAAAGGGTGAAGTAAAAAATCATAGAACACTTTAGTCGCTGACACAATAAAACTTTAGCGTATTTTTTTAGACTTTTTTTCCCTCGGTGTGTTCCACTCGGAGGGTTAAAACAAAATTGTTGTTATTGAAGCAAAATCATTATTTAAAAAGTGAATGATAATATAAATGCTGTAAGGAAATTAATATGGAATAATACTTTCCGCTTAATGTGATCAGTTTGGAACTCCAGGATTTTGATAACAATAACCGATTGATAACAATAAACGATATGTAAAATTGGATAAATTCACCCCCCCTTTTAATTCACACGTACTGAATTTCAAAACAAAATAAAAACACATACTTTATATTTATGTATTGTATATTATCCTTTAAAACTTAAGAATTTTATACACAATAAAAAAAAAAATTATCAATTGTTGACTGTCTACATTTTTTTCTAAGAAGCTCATTGATAAATGGTTCGTAATCATAATCAACCTGTCATAACGATTTAAAAATTCGACCTTTTGTTTTAACGTTAAATCATTTCGCTTTCTGGCTTCCATATCGACAAGCTGCATGTAAGCGAGCAAGGCATAAAATGTGAATACGCTCCTTCTCAGTTCCGATAAGAATGTGTTGCCTTCTGCTTATCTGACAACCATTCACCATCAGCAGGGTGTGCGTATTTCTGAATAATTCCAGGAACCTCAAATTTTCCAACCCTTTCTTCATTCCTTATTTCCCTAGGTTGAAAAGGAGAATTCTCGGAAATTCAAACAACAGCGAAGGTTTGGTTTGGTTTTGGAGCGCTACGGTCTACTTTTTTCAACACGAGGGCATGAGACCGGGACCTACTGCTTAAAGCCGATTCCGAACGGCTACGAACATCCATGCCATAGTGGGATTCGAACCCACGAACTCCGGTTCCGAAGGTCAGCACCCTAACCATTCGGCCATCGCAACAGCGAAGGAAAAGAAAAGAATGGGTTCCTTCTGAATATATTGTGAATATTCCTTTTCTATTTAAAATGAGGTTCGAAAACTGATCCCATTAACCAATGCAACGATCACATAAAGCGATAATTTTAATATACAAATGAATAGAGAAAGTCGGGACTAAGTGATTTCCATAACAATAACAATAAGCGATTGATAACATTATCAGCGATCACATTGTAATATGGAAGCGAGTCCACTGTAATATGGAATGCTCCAGAGTTTGTTTGGAGAGCTCTTGTCTACTATTTTGCAAGACGAGGGCTAATAAGATCGAGACCTACTGTTTAAAGCCGATTCAGATCGACTGCGAACATCCATGTCACTATGGGATTCGAAACCACGGACTCTGGTGTCGAGGATCAGCGTCCTAACTTTTCGGCCATTGCTCCGAAGAGTTCATTCTTGATTGCAGTAATATTGCTATATTTACGCGTATTTTTTCCGCTTATTCGGACTCCAGAATGTCCATATAAAATTCCTCGGCGCAACAACCCCTAGGGGGCCAGGGCCTACGGTGCCAATATCCGTTTTCTAGACCAAGGGCCCTGGGGTGCGAAGCATATGTTCCGGTTAGGTATTCAACCTTACGCAAAACCCCCAGTGTTTAGTTCCCGAGCATGCTCGATCCTCACTTTGTCTACCCACCGAAGGGATGAAAGGCTGAGTCAACCTTGCCCAGCCCGGGGATCGAACCTCGGACCTGGGCGTGGGAACGCGAAGCGCTACTCCAACGCCATTGCGCTTCAGAATGTCCGAATACATAACAATTATCTAAACAGAAATTTAAACTGTTATTTTATTTAGTCACATCCCTCATGTTATGGGAAGAAAGCTCAGTCGATCTCAAGACTACGTGAAATTCAGTTCATTTCACCCCATTCTTTTTTCATTTTCATAAGGGCTAATGTTTCACGGTCTGCCGTCACTGACATTGAAACACTCTTCACACATTGTCGCAGATGTTTTTCAAGGCGGCGGATGGAGACGGATTTAAAAGTACCACTCTTTTTTATTCTCCTGTCCTCCATGTCATTTTGTTTGTTTGTCCGAACGGCCGTGAGCTTTGACAAAAGACGAGAATTCGCTCTCATTTTTATACGGCTCTTGCTGTCAGTTTAGAAACACTAAGGCCGGCCTTGCCCTGAAAGTGGTTTACAGTTATGGGTTTTATGTACGCAAGATTGTTTTTGGACATTTAAAAGAGGATTTTATTTTAGTTACTTATCTTAAATAAAAGAATAAACCTGTGAATTAGTAGATTAATCTGTTATAAATCTTTTGTTCCTCGTTTCCCTTACTATAATGGTCCTCAAACTTTTTTCGATATTTAGAGCTCTTGCTGAATAACTGGTTCTGTAATCGTGTATATAATGTTTGTCCTATTTCATCCTCACTTTTAAACCAAATCAGATCTTTTTAACCAAATCATGATTTTTATTATACTACAATCCCACATATTTATTATAATACTTAAATTTTTTATATGATTAATTAAAATAATTAGAGAGAGATTTTGCAATACAAAAAAAGACAAAAAAATGAAACCCTAACAGAAATCATGTAGGCGTGTTTCTAATGTTTGTCCTTTTTCACCTCCCCTCACACACTCTCTTAGAGAGTCTATAGCAATGTTCCCAATCATTTCCTTGTTTTCTTTACAATAATGGTTCTCAAACTTTTTCGATATTTACCGTACTTGTTGAATCACTGGTTATGTAGGCGTGTTTCTAATGTCTGTCCTATTTCGCCTTCCCGCATCCACTCTCTTAGTCTATATCATTGTTCCCAAACGTTTCCTTGTTTTCTTTACAATAATGGTTCTCAATTTTTTTCGATATTTGGCGCCCCTTCTGAATCACTGGTTATGTAGGTGTGTTTCTAATTTGTGTCCTATATCGTATCCACGCATAAAATCTCTTAGAGAGTCTATAACAGTGTTCCCAAACGTTACATCGTTTCCTTTACAATAATGGTTCTCAAATTTTTTCGATATTTGGCGTCCTTTCTGAATCACTGGTTATGTAGGCGTGTTTCTAATGTGTGTCCTATATCGCCTCCACGCATCCACTCTTTTAGAGAGTCTATAATAGTGTTCCCAAACTTTTCCTCGTTTCCTTTTCGATAATGGTTCTTAAACTTTTCAATATTTGGGGCCATTGCCGAATCACTGGTTCTGTAATCGTATATATAATGTTTGTTCCATTTCATCCTCACGCTTTTTTTTCACCGAATCATGATTTTAATATGCTGCAGCCTCAAATATTTATTATATTACTTTAATTTTTTATATGATTATTATGATGTAATTAAAATAATTAGAGATAGATTTTGCAATTAAAAAAAAACCCTAACAGAAATCATGTAGGCGTGTTTCTAATGTTTGTCTTTTTTCGACTCCACTCACACACTCTCGTAGAGTCTATAGCAGTGTTCCCAAACTTTTCATTGTTTTCTTTACACTAAAAGTTTTCAAACTTTTTCGATAATTAGCGCCCTTGCTGAATCACTAGTTATGTAAGCGTGTTTCTAATGTTTGTCCTATTTCGCCTCTACGCATCCACTCTCTTAGAGAGTCTATAACAGTGTTCCCAACCTTACCTCGTTTCTTTTACAATAATGGTCCTCAAACTTTTTCGATATTTAGCGCCCTTGCTGAATCATTGGTTATGTAGGTGTGTTTCTAATATTTGTCCTATTTCGTCTTTACGTTTCCAGTTTCTTAGTTTATAGTAGTGTTCCCAAATGTTTCCTCGTTTCTTGTACAATAATGGTTCTCAAACTTTTTCGAAATTTAACTCCCTTGCTGAATAGCTGGTTATGTAGGCGTGCTTCTAATGTTTGTCCTATTTCGCCTCCACGCACACACTCTCTTAGAGAGTCTATAACACTGTTCCCAAACTTTTTCTCGTTTCCTTTACAATAATGGCTCTCAAACTTTTTCGATATTTGGAGCCATTGCCGAATCACTGGTTTTGTAATCGTATATATAACGTTTGTCCTATTTCATCCTCACCCTTTTTTTAACCGAATCATGATTTTTAATATGCTGCAACCTCAAATATGTATTATATTACTTAAATTTTTTATATTATTATGATGTAATTAAAATAATTAGAAATAGATTTTGCAATACAAAAACAGAAAAAAAATATTAAAAATGAAACCCTAACAGAAATCATGCCTTTTTTGCCAGTTTTATGTAGATGTTTGCGTTTTAATTTTTTTTCAAACGCTTTTCAATTAATTGCAAAATTGATTCCTAACGTTGTCGAGAACGTTATTAACAAAAATAATAGAGACTTTTGCTCTCTTTTTTGTGTTTAAATTACTTATTTTAATCATAACAATTGGTAAGTAGCAATTGTTACATAAAGGAAATTATTTAAAAGCTACCCCTTAAGATGGGTCTGCACTTACCATATTGGTCAATATGGTCTCTCGCTCGATGGTAACCTATGGGAAAAATTATGTTCACACTAACCAGCTCGCATTTAAAAAATTCTTAGAAAAAATATTTTACGTGGAAAAAAATAAAAGGAAAAAAACCCCGGTAAATTCTGATGCTATCTTCCCCATTTATTGAATTTATGTATGTTATATGTTTTTATTTGCGTTTGAAAAAGAGTATACTAAAATTTCACAGAAATAATTTTAATTTAAATATATTATTTTTAATTTTTTAGAAAGGAAAAGACAATATCCCACAGTTTGCTGTTCTATAACGAGGTATAAACTTTTAAAGAGTTCTTTAAGAACAAGTCGGCTAAAGTAATTTAATTTTTCTCATAGATTATCATTGAGAGAAATTTTAAGAAAAATTCTGTGATTTCCATATAATTTTTATTCAAATACAATAATTTATCTGTTAGTTTATCTCTGACCAAAATAAAATAATTTATCTATATTAGTTACAGATGATGTGGAGATTTGTGAGAGAAACCTTAATAGAAATATTTTGATCTCCATATAACTTTTACCCAAGTAAAATATTTTATCTGTTAGTTTATCTGTTACCCAAATAAAATAATTAATCTATATTAGTTAAAGATAAAGCGGATGTTTGGGAGAGAAATCTTAAGAAAAATACTCTGATGTCCATATAACTTCTACCCAAATAAAATAATTCATCAGTTATTTTATCTCTAACAAAAATAAAATAATTTATCTATATTAGTTACAGATGATGTGGAGATTTGCGACAGAAATATGAAGAAAATACTCTGATTTCTATACAGTCTTTAACCAAATAAAATAATTTGTCTGTTAGTTTATCTCTAACAAAAATAAAATAATTTATCTATATTAGTTACAGATGATGTGGAGATTTGCGAGAGAAATCTTAAGAAAAATACTCTGATTTCCATATAACTTTTACCCCAAATAACTTATCTGTTAGTTTATCTGTTACCGAAATAAAATAATTAATCTATATTAGTTAAAGATGAAGGGCAAATTTGTGAGAGAAACCTTAAGAAAAATATTATGATGTCCATATAACTTTTACCCAAGTAAAATATTTTATCTGTTAGTTTATCTGTTACCCAAATAAAATAATTAATCTATATTAGTTAAAGATGAAGCGCAAATTTGTGAGAGAAACATTAAGAAAAATATTATGATGTCCATATAACTTCTACCCAAATAAAATAATTCATCAGTTATTTTATCTCTAACCAAAATAAAATAATTTATCTATATTAGTTACAGATGATGCAGAGATTTGGGAAAGAAACCTTAAGAAAAATACTCTGATGTCCATATAACGATTACCCAAATAAATTAATTCATCAGTTAGTTTATCTCTAATCAAAATAAAATAATTTATCTATATTAGTTACAGATGATGTGGAGAATTGTGAGAGAACCCTTAATAAAAATATTCTGATCTCCATATAGCTTTTACCCAAGTAAAATATTTTATCTGTTATCTGTTACCCAAATAAAATAATTAATCTATATTAGTTACAGATAAAGCGGAGATTTGGGAGAGAAATCTTAAAAATACTCTGATTTCCATATAAGTTTTACCCAAATAAAATAATTTAAATATATTAGTTACAGATGAAGAGGAGATTCGAAACATAAAATGAAACTGCATTTTTTTTCACTTTACCTTCATGTTTTGGATTTCAAGGTTAACCTTTATTCTCACCTTTTATGGTGTTTCTAGAAATGCCAGCATGCGTGCATGCATTACGGAAGTATTTATTTGTTTGGATTACATTCGTTTCCGACACCCATTCATTATCGGATTAAGTTGTTTTTACCCTTAGGGGAACTTTGGCATTACAAAGCGGGTTATTTATTTATTTATTTATTTTTTGTAAATTATAGACTTGGAGCAGAGATCGCCAAACCGTCGATCGCCAGTTATTAGTATCTCGCGGGGAAATTTTAGGCAGATTGCAGTGTCACGCTTAGGTTGGCTACCTTGGAGTTCAAACTCTATTGAGTTCAGACAGATGACTAAAATAAAAAAAAAAATCACTTTATCTTTAAAACCGCTTCTTTCGAGTTCTGCAAATACAGTAAAACCTCGATTATCCCAATTTCGATTAAACAAGCTTTTTTTCCCCCCTGAATATCTAATATACACAGTGGACTCCGCTTAATGTAATCGCAGTTAATGTTATCAACCGCTTATTGTTATCGGATTAAATCACTTGGTCCCGATTTTCTCTATTCATTTCTATGTAGCCGAACGCTGGCCGATTGGTTAGGGCGCTGATCGTTGGTACCAGAGTTCGTGGGTTCGAATCCGACTATGGCATGGACGTTTAAGCTGTAGGTCCCGGTCTCATTAGCCCTCGTGTGCAAAACAGTAGACTGTAGCGCTCCAAACCAAACCAAACCAATCATTTGTATGTTAAAATTATCGCTTTATAGGATCATTACATCGGTTAATGGGATCAGTTTTCGAACCTCATTTTAACTGGAAAAGGAATATTCACAATGTAATCAGAAGATACCCACTCTTTTCTTTATCTTCGTTCTTTCTTTTAATTTCCGAGAATTCTCCTTCTTTCACCTAGGGAAGAAGAGTGCGGTATACACGTTCCTGGAAATTTTCAGAAATACGCTCACCCTGCTGGTGGTAAATAGTTGCCAGATAAGCAGAAGGCAACAAATGCTATTCGGAACTGAGAAGGAACGTATTTACATTTTATGCCTTGCTCGCTTACGTGCAGTTTATCGATATGGAACCCAGAAACTGAAATGATTTAACATTAAAACTAAATATCGAAATTTTAAATCGTTATGACAGGTTACTAAATATGAGTCAGCGCAATACTGCAGCGCAGATAAACATTTCCCAGCTTCTGAATTGCATTGAAAGTGTTGAAACGTGGAGTACAACACCGCTCCGATGACTTTAAAAAACATTACGATTACGGACGATTTATCAATGAGCTTCTTAGAAAGAATTGTAGACATTTCACAATTGATCAATTATTTTTAGTATGTAAACAATTCTTATGTCTTAAAGGATAATATACAGTAGATAAATATAAGGGGAATTTTTCATTTTATTTTGAAATGTAGTACGTGTGAATTAAAGGGAGGAGGTGAATTTATCTAATTTTGCATATCGTTTATTATTATCAATCGGTTATTGTTATAAAAATCATGGTGTCCCAAACTGATCACATAAAGCGGAGTACACTGTATATATATATATAATAGTTATATAATATACTTAGAGTTAATAAATAGTTTCTCTAAAGTTTCATATCTATTAAAGCACAGCTATAAGGAAAATATTATGTAAATATAGAAGTAAATTAAAATAATTCTATTTTTATAATAAAAAAATAGAATTACAAATTAATCTTTCTAATATGCTAGATAACATGTGTAATTTAACTTTATAATTAAAGTCCGAAACAATAAATCTGTTTCTTTTTTTCTGAATGAGCCGTGTAAAAAACCAGATATTGAAGTTCCCAGTCAGTGCTACAGTCCCTTCAGTTCCCCAAAACGTGTTACTTTCTAGAAACATTTCACCCTTAGAAATCAGCAGATAACAATGCTTAGTTTCCAGTAATCGTGTGGGTTCACCAGGTTTTGAATTACGGAGTCATACGATTATTAAAAGTCGAATAAATGTAAAATAATTATCCTATTTGGCTTCTCATACCTTGAAAACCACCAATTTTACAAACATAATTTTTTCAACATAGTTAGAACAAATTATTATCTTTACATACATATCTCACCCATTTTTGAAACATAAAAAATATGTTTGTTGGAAAATTTTAAATAAGTAGCACTTTGTAGTTAATAAAAATGATATCAAGGCTAACACGCATTACTAAAAATACCATTGTGTTTAACACATTGTATGCGGGACACGTACTAGTACGTTTTCTGACGAATGATACTTGAACGCGGGACACTCTAGGGTCTCTAGGCACCTTCTGTTTCTTGTCTTGTCATTCGATTTATTTAATACCACGCATGTAAAAAGTAAATTCTCAGTAAAGTACGATAATTTCTTGAAATTTAGATTTTTCGACAGCATTTGGTCCAATAGGGTAGTTCCGAGATCGTATTTGCTTTATTTCTCATTTCATAAGGTTGATATGGATAAAAATCAGAAAAATATTCTGTAAAAAATAAGAAAGAAAGAACCATGATGACTCTTACTATTCCTCAATCAATGTAATGTATCGTAGTTAAACTTTAAGTTTTCTTCTTAACTTTTTAAATTTTTTAACTATTATTAACACATTGTATGCGGGATACGTATTAGTACGTTTTCTGACGATTGATACTTGAGCGCGGGTCACGTACTAGTACGGGTTAGTGTAACAACATGGTTTGTTTGTGGGTACAAAAATAACGGTATGTACAGGAAAACGAAGCCGAATGTTCTCGTCTACTACATAGATTCTGGAAAAATTTAGACAAATAAAAACTATTTTTTACATTATTAGTTTTATGATTGATCTTTTCATGTTTTTATAATGTAAAAATTTTTATATAAAACATAATTCGAAAAATTTAAAACTATATACTACTATTTCTATTTGATTTTTCCTGTTTACGGTACTATTATAAATTTATCCACTAAAAGATATATTTTTTTGTTTACAAGAATCTGATGCTTGTTATTTATCATATTTCTATTTATATATTTGTTTATATATTTCAATATAAAATACGAAAAGTGAGTTAAAAAATTAAGTAATTTTCGATCTATTGAGATTTAACTGAATAACTAAATTTACGCTCAAAACGTCCGCTCCCGGTACAATTGCGCTGCGAATTGTACTCGAAATGTGCACAATGTGTTAAAATAAACTTATTGTTTTAACCATCCCGCGATTTCCACGGGCATCTCAGATATAGCAAAATCTGCTCATTCCGCTTACATGTGTTTATCTTCCTTTATTAACCCTCCCGCCTTTTCACTGTTTAACCACTGAAATAAATTATATACAATATTAGACGTTTACTTATGTAATAAATATAATTATATGGTATCTATCTGAAAAGTCAATATTTTATATTGAGGTATTTATATATATAAATATAGCAAGCGTCCATTGTTATATTTTTAAAAATCATCTTTAACACCCTATAATCTACGTAAATGTTTATTTTATAAAATCTTTCTTTGGCTTCTTGTCAATGCGAAAGTGTCTCTAATATAAAGGTTTAAAGACCTTTATTTAAAAAAATTTATTTTTGTATGGTATATTTTCATCTGTCACATTTTTAGACTGTTTTTTCAGAAATCAAATGTCGAATCAATAACGAGACGATAGCTTTGGGATCTCATCTTAAAAAATCTTTTATTCCAAAACTTAAGTTTTGTTTGTTGCGTACCACCTTCATATCAAAATATGATAAATCAAAACTCAAACTATGCCCTAATTAACAATTTAGCTTAGATTCTGTCATTATAAATCATCTCAATCACTTACGACCCCAAAAAAACCTAAGTGTCCCATACAGAGACTTCCATTGGGGAGGGAAGCTCTAGTTATCCTTCTGTCTTACTAAATGTCAAAATGGCACTCATGCTCATACTTGTTTCTGAATTTTAAAATTTTTAATCTTTTAATGCTGTTTTCAGTGAATCTCTTTTATTACAACTCATCGCACTAACGTACTTTGCCAAGAAAACGTCAGTATCCCATACAGAGATTTCCCTTGTGGAGGGAAGCTCTAGTCATCCTTCTGTCTTACTAAATGTCATAGAGGCACTCATGCTCATAATCGTTTCTGAATTTTAAAGTTTTTATTTTTTTAATACTGTTTTCAGTTAATCTCTCTCATTACAACTCACTGCACTCACGTACTTCGCGTTAGAAAACGTCAATGTTCCATACAGAGACTTCCATTGTGGAGGGAAGCTCTAGCCATCCTTCTGTCTTACTAAATGTCATAATGGCACTCATGCTCATACTTGTTTCTGAATTATGAAGCTTTTATTTTTTAATGCTGTTTTCAGTTAATCTCTTTCATTACAACTAACCATACTACGTACTTCGAGCAAGGGAACTTTTGTGTCAAATACAGAGACTTCCATTGTGGAGGGAAGCTCTAGTCATCCTTCTGTCTTACTAAATGTCATAATGGCACTCATGCTCATATTTGTTTCTGAATTTTAAAGTTTTTATTTTTTTAATGCTGTTTTCAGTGAATCTCTCTCATTACAACTAACCATACTACGTACTTCGAGCAAGAAACTTTTGTGTCAAATACAGAGACTTCCATTGTGGAGGGAAGCTCTAGTCATCCTTCTGTCTTACTAAATGTCATAATGGCACTCATGCTCATACTTGTTTCTGAATTATGAAGCTTTTATTTTTTAATGCTGTTTTCAGTTAATCTCTTTCATTACAACTAACCATAATACGTACTTCGAGCAAGGGAACTTTTGTGTCAAATACAGAGTCTTCCATTGTGGAGGGAAGCTCTAGCCATCCTTTTGTCTTACTAAATGTCATAATGGCACTCATGCTCATACTTGTTTCTGAATTATGAAGCTTTTATTTTTTAATGCTGTTTTCAGTTAATCTCTTTCATTACAACTAACCATACTACGTACTTCGAGCAAGGAAACTTTTGTGTCAAATACAGAGTCTTCCATTGTGGAGGGAAGCTCTAGTCATCCTTCTGTCTTACTAAATGTCATAATGGCACTCATGCTCATACTTGTTTCTGAATTATGAAGCTTTTATTTTTTAATGCTGTTTTCAGTTAATCTCTTTCATTACAACTAACCATACTACGTACTTCGAGCAAGGAAACTTTTGTGTCAAATACAGAGTCTTCCATTGTGGAGGGAAGCTCTAGTCATCCTTCTGTCTTACTAAATGTCATAATGGCACTCATGCTCATACTTGTTTCTGAATTATGAAGCTTTTATTTTTTAATGCTGTTTTCAGTTAATCTCTTTCATTGCAACTAACCATACTACGTACTTCGAGCAAGGAAACTTTAGTGTCAAATACAGAGTCTTCCATTGTGGAGGGAAGCTCTAGCCATCCGTCTGCCTTTTTTTAAATGTCATAGCGGCACTCATGCTCATACTCGTTTCTGAATTTTGAAGTTTTTATTTTTTAATACTGCTTTCAATGAATGTGAATGAATAAAAATAATTCAATATGTACCTATTGCTGGTCACAAAGACTCGTGCCATCTTCGTCATGGCTGCCTTAAATGGGGTCAAAAGATGGTTGAATGGTTAGTGCCTTAGATTTTCAGTACCGTGGGTTGGTGGTTGAAATATTATTGTGAATGGATGTCTATAGCCTTTCGAAATCGGTTTTAAGCTGTTGGTCCCGGTCTCATTATCCCTGATGTTGTAAAAAGTAAACCTTAGAGCTCTAAACCAAGCTAAGCTGTCTTAAATGGTACTCTTTATGTAATCTTACCCTACTTGTAGAAAAAAACCTAAATTTTTGTTATTCCCCATCATCTGTATTCTGGACGCCCTGTCTGTTTATTGTCTCTGGATCCATCCCACGACTGGGTATGTAGCACGGTATTTCCCACCTTCTAGCGCTGCGTCACTGCGAGGATTGCAGAACTCCTGAAAAATGACAAGGTTGGAAAAGTTCCACCTTCCGTTTCTGTTTGTAAAAGGCCGACTTTTCAGTTATGATCGGTGAATCATCTTACGACACCTACTTTTGGCACAGGTGGGGGGAGGCGTGTCATGGTCAAGGCGTCTACGTAGAAAAAAGAGGATGTAATGTTGGTTTTTAAACCTTGTTTGCTAAGCCACCTGCCGTGAGAAAGAATTCAGTAAGCAGTTAAACCAAGTATATCCGAAAGTAAGTTTTAGAAAAAATTCTCGAATACTAGAGGGATGGCGAGTACATTTATTTTTTCAAGATACATTGTTTAGTGGGTATGATATGCAGTAATACATTTGATTAGAAAAGTGTATAAAAAACAGAATTTTAAGGTAAAATATTATGAGAATATTGTTAATATAAACATTAATATGTGATTATTATTAATACAATATTATTAAGATAAATATTACTGATTGCATTAAGCCGAGAACTCTTGCAAACCTTGTTAAAATGATAAATATACAAACTAATAATTTCTATATACAAACTAAAAAAATTGCTAAAAGAACTGTACCGCTATAGTTTTCGAGAAAAATATATGATGTTATATCCGGTTTATGAAAAAACATCTTTATTTGAAATATAAACTTCAGTATTTGAGCAATTTTAAAGAGGAAGATAGGGATCAACTTTAAACTCTATGAGTTGTATCTATGAACTATCTATTAAAAATAAATGAAAACCTACTACAAGGTTGAAGAGTCATGGAGTTTGCAAGAGCGAATAAAAAGCAGAATCTGAAAAAAAATCTGACGAACCTAGAGGTTCTGTTCATTATGCAATTTCGTTGTTTAAGATCTGTAATACTAAAGCAAAATTTACTAAATAATGTTATTTACAAATAAAAGCTATTCTTAGATTTCTATAAACAATTCACTTAAGTTATTATTCACATCGTTTTTTTAATTCTATGTTAAAAAATTATTACACATGTGGAAAATTTTTTCTATATATATATATATATATATATATATATATATATATATATACACACATATATATACACACACACACACATATATATATATATATATATATATATATATATATACCAAAATTATTTAACTTTAATATTTCCTTAAAAACATCCTCATTCTAATTCCTTAAAATCTTTTTCCCAGCCTCTAAATGTCTTAATCAAAGACAAGGCACCCTCAACTTAAAATTCTTTCGATACATTTCCCAAAGCTTTCTATCCTATAGATGTAAATTTTCTGTCTATTCAACACGTGTTCCAGCTGTCGCTGGAAAATAGTTCCGTGTTTTTCTGATCTTAATACTTAAAGTCGCTGAGTAAGTTTCTTGTCCCCTGGGAAAGTTCTTTCTGTCTTTCCTCTTGGGTGCACCTCTGTTCGAACAGAGTGATTTTTGTGTCTTTCCTTTGTCTGTCGTTGAGTAGTAAAGATGTTCGTTATATCAAATCTAAAATAAAGTTATAATTAAACTTGTTCCCTTCTCGTTCAATGGCCCGACTGCATCGTTATTACTGCTAGCTGATTAGCTTTATTCCTGTCCAGTAGCCCAGCAAGTAAAAACAATAGATGCTACATAATTATCGTGACTAGAGGAAATGTTATTACATATATATATATATATATATATATATATATATATATATATATATATATATATATATATATATATATATACACACACACATATTTTGTATTATACGCATCATTTTAAATTGTATTTGAAATTTGTAATTTTTGTTTTCAACAAATTTTTTTAATAATTTCATATTAACTGGCAATTTATAATAAATTTAAATAATTTCTGCACTAGAAGCACTAGGTTTAATTTTATACATAAAAATATTTGTTAAGATATATGTATTTTTAGAGTATTTAAAAAATTTCGTAAAGAACCCCAAACTAGGTATCTCAAAATAAGTTTGATTGCTTATTAAATGTTTGAATACTATAAGGGAATTGTCCCACACATGCCTAGATATTTATTAATTTCTTTCATTTCTTGGGTACTTCATATCAGCATACAAATACATCTTATTAATACAGTAATTCTGAACTTCGTTGACTGAAAGCTTGAAATCTAACCTTTCAACCCCTTTATGAATAATTCCTTTGAAACAGATTTTAAATTGCAGTAAGTACGTATCGGGATTGTTTTTAGTATTTTTATTGTGACCCACGGATTTCGAAACAGGTTTTTAGTCAACAAGAGATTCTATTACATTTTCGAAAATAGGTGGTTATTTACGACGCCCACGTTAAATCATGACCGTCCGTGGCTGGCTACTCATCCACTTTGGCTCCTTTTGTTGCCCTTTGGTGTGTGCGTGTGGGGAGATTCTTTGTTTGATTGAAACACTGGAAGGGTGCCATTGGCTTTTCCGTGCCATTGTTTCGACAAAAGAGAAGTATTGTTTGTTATCAACGGGACAATTTTCCTGAGAGAAAGTAAAAAGATTATGTGATTTTGTACTTCCCTGCCATTTTAAAATTATGTAAATCAATAAACACTCGATTGCGCGTTATTGGCTTTGATACATCTTTGACGAAATGAGACTGAAGCTGTCATCGACAGAAACAAAGTACACAGAAGCTGTTCGCATATTTTTTAGACGTTTTGGTTAGCGGTATTAAAAAAATCTTTTGTTGCAAAATAAATAACTGCAGCTGTACTATGTTTTTAAAAGTTAAAATTAAGGTCTGCGGCTTGAGAGCTTTGTTTTTATTCAAAATGACGTTTTTAACTAAGCAGTGGTTCGAAGGCTATATTTATGCTCTTTACGAAGATAAGTATTCAAATTCCGTTATCCAAAAACGATGTGAGAGCCATGGTTTTGTGATATCTAAAGCGTCGGTAGGTAATACTGTCAAAAAGAAAGGAAAAAAAAGTCAAATTGGAGCCTCAAGTGGGACAAAAATTTCAAACAAGTATCCAAGGAAAAAACGAACATTTTCAACTATTGCAAAGGAAGGATTTTAGTGTTGAAAAAATCCCTCTAGTCAAAGAACAGTTGCAAAATAATTAAAATGCTCGGTGTCCACTGCAAACAAAATGATAAACATTGATTTAAATCTTATAAAGCTAAAAACCACAATGTGCATCGTCTTTCTCTAAAGCGTATCGCTGAATGCCGGATACGTTGCAGAATTTTGTATAAGAAACATTTATCCAAAGAAAAATGGAAAAAAAGTATCCTAATATATGAATCAGGGTTGTATTTAAATAATTGCAACAAAAAAAGAGACATTTACTATCATAAAAGGTGAGAAAAAAATTTAAGTACATAGCTCAAAGAATAGAAAGAAAATTTTTCTAAGGGATTCATGATTGTTGCTGGTTTTTCATATAATGGCAAGTTAAAAATAAAGAGAGTTGAAAAAATGTCAAGATTAACTCCAAATACTATCAGTAACATATTTTATCTCCAATTTTTCTGAATGAAATACCATCGGTTTATTCGCGGTGCCAGCAATATGTGAAACTCCATCAAGACAAAGCTAGCAGTCACACATCAAAATCCACTGTAAATTTCCTAAAAAAAATATAACAAAAAACCAGTATCAAGGCTATACCCTTCATTGATATCCCTACTAAATCTCCCGATTTTTCACGTATGGAATTTTGTGTTTTCGAACTTTTAAAATCTGCATTATCTAAAGGTCGTCCCACAACCCTTACAGGACTCTGTAAAGCTGTTCCGGAGGAATGGAATAGAATACCTTTTCTGATACTTCAAAAGGCATTATTATCCTGGAAATTACGGTGTCGCAAGACAGTTCAGAATATCGGCTATCAAATAGAGCATTTCAAACACAAGAATTTTATGTAACTTAGTTTTATGACTACAATATACATAGTCTAAAAAATGTGTGAATAGCTTCTGTATAGGATCAAAGACAGAAAAACTACTCAAAAAATTGAATATGAAAACAACTAAATTACTAAAATAGGATAAAACTAAAATGTTAAAAATTTAGAGTGACAAATGGAAATTTTAACATCCCTCCAATATCGAAGCATTTGATAATTTCGAGACAGTCTACGGAAGTTTCGTCAGAACAATTTCAAATGTTCTTCGTCCGCTGTAGCTTTAACGTTATTAGCATTATTAATAGCATAATAGCATCAAGCAATAGCATTGTTTTATATTACTTTTTGCCTGACCAATGGTTTCTTTGTTCCTTTCCTATAATTTTATTAGATTTTACAAGCTTTTTAAATAAAAAAGCACAATAAAAATAGCCAATTTACTTGAAATTATTTAACACATTGTATGCAGAACACGTACTAGCACGTTTTCTGTGATTAATACTTGAGCGTGGGTCACGTACTAGTACTGGTTAGCGAAACAACATGATTTGTTTGTGGGTACAAAAATAACGGTTTATACAGGAAAACGAAGCCGAATGTTCTTGTCTACTACAAAGATTCTGGAAAAATTTAGACAAATAAAAACTAGTTTTTACATCAGTCGATGCGGAACCACAGAACAGGGAGGTTGATTAAAAAAATCAATTTAGATTTAAAATTAACTTTTTATTTATCCTTTCAAAATGGATATTATATATATGTATATTTATATATTACATATATGTTTGTATTTATATATATATTTGTATTTATATATATATATTTGTTTATTTGTCTATTTATATATTTGCTTATATATTTCAATATAAAATACGAAAAGTTGGTCAAAAAATTAAATAATTTTCGATCTATTGAGATTTAACTGAATAACTAAATTTACGCTCAAAACTCCAGCTCCCGGTACAATTCCGCTGCGAAATGTACCCGCACACAATGTCCTAATAGCCTAATAGCATTACACAATAGTATTGTTTTATATCAATTTTTGCGTGACCAATGGCTTCTTTGTTCAATTCCTATAATTTTATTACATTTTACAAGCTTTCTAAATGAAAAAATACACAATAAAAAATAGCCAATTAACTAGAATCATTTAACACACTGACATATGCCCTCCTTTGAACTTCAATGAATGATATCAAGATTTGAATCCTCCTGAAACCTAACTGGTGCATTGTTAAAACAAGATGATAGCTTATAAACACTCAAGCTCACTGACTGAATTCATGTGAATAAAAATTTACTTCATATCGAACTAAACATGTCGTGCTTATATTCCCTTGCTCACACATTGTGTGCATGTACATTTCGCAGCGGAATTGTACCGGAAGCTGACGTTTTGAGCGTAAATTTAGTTATTCAGTTAAATCTCAATAGATCGAAAATTATTTAATTTTTTAATAAACTTTTTGTATTTTATATTAAAATATATAAACAAATATATGAATAGAAATATATAAATAACAACTATAAGATTTTTGTAAACAATAAAATATTTTTTAGTGGATAAATTTATAATAGTATCGTAAATATGAAAAATCAAATAGAAATAGTAGTATATAGTTTTAATTTTTTCCCGTTCTATGATTCTGCATCGACTGATGTAAAAACTAGTTTTCGTTTGTCTAAATTTTTCCAGAATCTATAGAAAATATAGACAACCATTTTTTTGTAAACTTATTTTTATGCATAAATTTATTGTATCAAATAGAAAAAACATAGTTGTATATAGTTTTAACCGTATGTCCTGCATCAAGTAAAACAAGTATCAGTATATAAACATATAATAGTTAAAATGACAAATAAATTTTTGTACAAAAAATATAGTATTTTATATAAATATAATTGACTGTAAATATGAAAAAAATAAAAATAAATAGTGTATTTTTTAATTCCCTTTCTATGATTCTGCATCGACTGAAAATACTAGTTTTCGTGTCTAATTATCCAGAATCTATGTTAGACAAAAATTATGTTTTCCTGTATAGATTTTTGTAAAAACAAAATGTTGCATAAGAAATTGCTAGTAATCAATCATCAGAAAACATACTAGTGTGTTTCAAATCAATGTCAGTAAACGTCGTACTCTACAATTTTAATTGACTGTAATTTGAAAAAATTAATAAAATAACTATCTTATTAAATTGTCTTTATTGTACTTATTCTGATATAATGTGTTAATTGTAATTTTTGACAGAATGATAGTCAACTTATGTTATTAATGTTTATGTCTTTCATGATACATATTTTAGGGTAATTCTAATTTTATGTAAAAACCTAAAAATAAATTTTTAAATCTATGATTTTAATATTGCATGTACTTTATACTTATTAGTCTCCTGTTATTAATGATGTTCTGTGTTAGATAAAAATTGCTATGGAAAAAAATATAAAAAAATTTTTTAGTGTTTTAAATTCTTAATTTTTTTGTAATTTAATTTCCTATTCTTTTCGCATAACATTCTTTATTATTCTTTTCTCCGATAGAAAATATTAATTAAGAATAATCTCTTTTGACTGTAAGATTTCAAATTTAAAAGTCTTCCAGATTATTTATTTTTAGCGATTCTGACATAGTGAAAAGCACAATGAAATAAAAAAGGGTTTTGTTTCTTAAATCACATTTAAACTAATTCCTTTTATCATTATTCTTCTGTAATAATGCTTCTGTAATAAAATAAGTGTTCCCTTAGTAATATAAGTAATTAAAAAATTGCTAAACCTTTCTACATTAATACTAGATTGAACGAGATTTCTTGTATACCTATATTACCCCAAAACAGTCAAAATGACTGCATTGTGAAAAAATAACAAATATGTAAAGAAATTTGTTTAAAATTAATTTTTAATATTAAATAATAAAGGAGGGCGGAAGTAACTACAATTATTCATAAACCCATTTATATGTTATAGAAAAAGTCACCAAATTCTAAGAAATTGTGTCATTATATTTCATAATTGTTTTTCTAATTGAAATTAAAAAACAGTCAAAATGACTGCCTTGGGCAATCTAGTGTTAAAACGCACTTAAGTTATTGACCAGATATTTTGCAACTGTTGTTAGTTATGAATTCCCTAAAAAGTAAACTTAAAACTATTTATGCCTACTACTCAACCTGTCTAAATCACCCATGGTTTCGAATTTCAGTGATGACTTGGATGTTCATGGCAATTGGGAATAGGCTTTTCTCTGGTATGGTATACATTTAAAACTCATGTAGCTAAAGCTGACTATGCTGCTCAAACCAACCAAAACAGTTTAGCATATTTTAATGTTATTTTTCCACACGCCGCCCAAGACATTTCGCCTCCTCAGTGCATGCACTCTCTGCTGACCAGGCCCTGTATAAATATATAGTTATGCACACACACACACACACACACACACACACACACATATATATATATATATACATATATACACATAAAATTTTTTCAATTTTTTCCAAATGTATATAAATGTACACACACACATACACACACACACACACACACACACATATATATATATATATATATACATATATATATGTGTGTGTACATATATACACACATATTGGAGCGCCGTAACTCAGAGAGTGGACTGTAAGAAATGATCAACACGAAAAATTAATTCCACCAGAGAACATTTATTGACAGACGCCATGCACACTACATAATCTTTTGAAGTTTACATGAACACTGGTATTTTTCCCTTCAAGTGCAACCATGGCAACGGGTCAGCAGACGACAATAAATGAGAAAAGCCGGTTGCCAAGAACGGAGAAATTCTCCGAGATGAAACTCAGGAGTCACAACAAAACACATATGTATGTAAAAATTATTTCCTCAGAATAATTACGTAGCCCCTATTGTTTTTACTTGCCCTGGCTACTGGGAAAGGAGAAGCCTCAGAAACTCGATTATTTAAGTAAATTGCAGTCGAGCCATTTTGGTAAAAAGAAAAGGCTCAGTTCGTAGAGAAGCTTAAACTTTACTCGTTATCTGCTAAAAATGAGATCTTTACCAGTCAATGACAGACAAGAGAATGACACGAAAACCACTTTGCTCGAACAGAGGTGTACCCAAGAGCGAAGACAGATAGAATTTTAAAAAGGGACAAGAAAATTAGTCAATTTAACTGTTAAGATCAAGAGAAAAGCCGAACCATTTGTCGGCGACAGCTGGAAAACGTGTTGAATGGACAGAAAATTTACATGTATTGGACAGAAAGCTTTGGGAAATGTTTTGGAAGAATTTTAAGTCGAGGACACTTCTTTGATTAAGACATTTTAAGGCTGGGAAAATGGATTTTAAGGAATTAGGATGAAAGAGAGGAGGTTTTAAGGAAATATTAAAGTGGTATAATTTTGATATATTACATATATATATACAGATGTATACGTGCGTATACATATATAAATGCATATATATAATATATCAAAATATATTAACTTTAACATTTTCTTTAAAACTTCCTCTCTCCCCTTCTAACTCCTTAAAATCTTTTTCTCAGCCTTAAAATGTCTTAATCAAAGGAGTGTCTTCGACTTAAAATTCCTTCGATACATTTCCCAAAGCTTTCTATCCAATAGATGTAAATTTTCTGTCTATTCAACACGTTTTCCAGCTGCCGTCGGCAAAAAGCTCAGCGTTTTTTTCTGATCTTAACACTTAATTCGCTGAGTAAGTTTCTTGTTCCTTGGGAAAATTCTTTCTGTCTTCGCTGTTGGGTGCACCTCTGTTCGAGCAGAGGGATTTTGGCCTCTTTTTCTTGTCCGTCGTTGACTAAAAAATATGTCCGTTTTAGTAGCTCTATAATAAAGTTTTAATTAAATTTGTCCAGCTCTATTTCAATGGCCCGACTGCATCGTTATTACTGTTAGCGGATTAGCTTTCTCCTTGCCCAGTATACCAGGCAAGTAAAAATAATAGAGGCTATCATGTGTCCAGTAGTTTTATAATTATTGGATTACACACACACACACACACACACACACACACACATATATATATATATATATATATATATATATATATATTTACGATCTCGTACGTTTTTATGAATGGCAACAAACACTGACTGAGTGGTTTAAGATGCTATTTTAGGATAATGCAAATTGGTTTATAAGGTTCAAACACACAGAACCGATACCATCAGGATATGAAAAACCGAAAAGAAATCGAGAAGAAATCAAAATTTCTAGTTGTTAGAGATTAAAATAAAAGACTAAATCCCGGTGCCTCTTGGCCATAGGAAAAAATATCTTTCTATATGCACGTTTGGATGTCTTGTTCATATGCTTTTATAAATGAATTTTCTCATCCAAACTAGCATTTCGATATATTTTCCTGATTGTTTGCTCAGCTTGCCGTGTTTCTTTAAAATTGTATAATAAGTTTTTTTTATCTTAATGTATTAACCTCGCTTTTTTTAATACCTGAGTCACACGTGAAGAGGAACTTCGTCTTAATGATTTTAAATAATAAACTAATAATTACATCTATTCCAGCTGTCAGATACCATCAGATTCCCTTACTAAGCTATTTCCCACGTTTTCGATTTCTACAAAATTTCACCCCCTGAGCGTCTGATATATATCGACGTGTTCATTGAAAGTTTTATTATTTCAAGTACAACATTTTCCCCGTGCTATGATAAATATTCTTTGTTTTAACGGTTGATTAATCAGCCTTGAAACCTACACACCACCATTCTCGTATACCTATTGATCCCACGTGGGTTTGGGTTACTTTCTTTGCTCTTCCTATCGCATATCAATCGCATATTTCATCGATTTTATCCTCAACACGATATGGTAATCATTTTGCTCTGTGGTAGCTACAATTTATTTTTTCCAATTTCAGTTTCCCCTAACATTTTTACATTTATAATTCATTATTAATAAAAATACAAGGATATGTTCGTGACGCAGCAGTATAATGAATTATGAATGCAATGTCTTAGTGGGCAATGATTATTAAAATTTATTCTGGTAGATACAGTTTTTTCTTTTATTTAATGATGGGGGATAGTGAATTTCAAATTTTAAAATTTTCAGTTTTTAACGATATTTTTATAATGAGAATATAGTATAACAGACATGCCAACTGTCGTGTAGCTCTCGTTTATATTTAGGCATTAATCTGTGATCAAATGTATAGTGGTATTTATTTTGGTTAGTCACAAAGACTAAGTATTATTTTGGTTGCGTTGTGTAAAATATTTAAGTACTAAATTCAACCACAGGTTCTGAGAGGCTACAGACTTAAAATAAGAAAATAAACTAAAAAGCTAAATTAAAAGTAACTGAAATCAGCTTAAAATAAAAAAAGTAAATTTATTATAATGATATATATACATCTATATACACACAATCTGATTTAATCTTCATAAAATTTACTTTATTAACACATTCAATTTAGGTGCCACTAATTTAGGTCTGACAATAATTTTCCATTAATTAGGTAAATATATATATCTAAGATAGAGGACCTAATCTCAATTTCAAATATATGTAAAAAGGGGTACCTTTGTGAGTTAATAATATGGTGTGCCAGGAACACTGCTGGTTGAGAGCTAATCAGGATTGGGTATGTGTGGTAGCAAATTTCAATCTTCGGGCTGGTCAGGGGCTTCCTACTGAGTATTTGAGGCGCAGCCGTAATATTTGATACAGAAACACTGCTGGTAGTCGCTAGATGTTCCAAACTTTTCCGGAGTCTCTGTCGAACTCAAGGCTATTCTCCTTGGGCTCCCGAAGTTTCACTGTCACAATCGTCTTCTCCGACTTCTGCTCTCCTTGATTCGACTCCACTTTCGAACACCCCCTCTCTTTCTAGACTTTTCTTATTTTTATATTAATTTCTACTTCATCCCCTCTTCCTTCTTTTTCGTCCAATCGGGATAGTTGTAAAAATCTAATTGGGCTCCTTAATCTTGCTTTGAAATCACCAACGTGGAAAAACCTTATCCCTTCAAATTGGTCACTGTCCCTTAGGGACTCATAAATAACTCTACAAAGGTACATTCTTATTTAGTGTTATGTACGGATATGTGATTCTAATCTGGGACTGGGATCAGAACCCCGCCCGAAACTCCCGCATAAGACGAAGAAACCGTTGAAATAATTTTCATTGTCCTCTACCTTTTACAAAAGATGGGATGAGGTCAGATTTAGATCCCAAGCATTTTACTTCTCGTATGAATTAATCAATTATATTACTGATCTAAATCGGCTCATCACAGCCAATTAATCCGGACTATCCGGAGCAGCTCCGGAAAAATGAGAAAATTTGATAACTCTGGAAACTTCTCAAATTTCTCCGGAAAATAACAGACTTTTAAACAGCTAAAAGATTACAATTCAGCAATAAAATACAAAGTTTTGCAAAAATAGTGCTGAATATTACTCTTTTCACACAGTAATGCTGTATATTAAAAGTTTTCAGTACTTTATACAAAAATCAAACTGAATTTAGCTCAAAATTGAGTACACAAATTCTAGAATCCCTATGTAACACGCACCGAGCGGTTTGCGATGTTTCTACTTCCGATTGTAGGTCATACCCTAGTCATTTGGATATGACTTTGCATGGGTCTCGTATAAGGAGCAGGTATGGAGGCGAAATAATCAGCCGTAGAAGATTTCAAACTTAACAACTGTTCATTTATTTAACAAAAAGCATTTAAAGAAATATAAACGTGTATCAGTAAAATCGTCCAGAGAGGAGATTACTCTAGACAACCTGCTCATCTCGAAGTTCAGCCGGGAGTCCTCACCCGTTTCTTCTTTTCCAAACAGGAAACCTCGGTTTTAGGGGAGATCGACCCCACCCCTTTGACTTTTTTCCTTGGAGTAGCCGAAACGCCATTTGGCGCCCATCCGACGCGGTTACCCAAGGCACAATTTCTTTCGTCTGTTGGTGCGTTGACAAAAACGGCACACTTGACACTTTAATCATCCGTGCGTCAAAAGGGCCATTACTGGTACAATACTGCCGTTTTCAATTGTTCAAAAGAATAAAAGTTTGCCCGACCTCCGACAGAGACGGACGCGACCTTACACCCTGATCATAAAAAATGGAACTATTTGTATCAGGGTCAATGTTGCTATAAGAAACACTGTTCTGAAAAATAAGTTTTTAACCCTCTAGGCGGTTCGCACGTACAATTCCGTCAAACCGATGATGACTTCAAAACGTACAATTTTCGACCTCCAAAAACGCTCAGAAAATAGATGTAATGTACATTTTTGCCAGTGCTTTCCCCCATGGAGTTTTGAGGTAGGAGGTTCAGGTTAATTGTTTAGGAACTGCACCCCTCTTTCACTGACATTTCTTGCACCCCTACCCCATAAGGCACAAAGATATTGATAGCTTTTCATGGCTTTGTAAATCTCTATTTCGAAGTATTTCCTTTGAGGTAATAGATGCGTCTCTTATTGCACCACTTAAATGTCTTGGATGACTTTCGTAAAAA
>CM063510.1:4258469-4310969 GCA_032207245.1 Pardosa pseudoannulata | reverse complement strand
TAATGGCCGTTTGTGAAATTTTGGTATGATTACTAAATAAGGGAATTTTATATGATTAATGTTAAGTCCAGTACGCTTATATAGTGCTTTGATTCTATTTTCCAGATGTGCTTGGGAATATGTAACCTTACTATATATGTCTTGGTTATTATATAAACTTGTCAAATAATCACAATAAAACTTTTTACACATAATACATATATGTATTATTTTTGCTTTTTTCGTATTGTTTTATTGGATGTTTTTCTATTTGGTTCGTTCATTTTTATTGGTTTACTTTTAAGGATTTTGTGTGATGTTTCCGACGTCTGGGAGAGTTAATGCATTGTAAAAACTAGTTTTAACCAGAGTGGGGGGTCTCAACTCCCCCCAGTCATTTCGAAACATCATATTACTGGTTATTTTTGGTCCATTAATGAGGTTCTTCTTATTTTTATTTTTCTATTTATCTATTTACAGTCATTTATATATATATATATACATATATATACATATAATATATATACATATATATACATATATATATATATATGTATATATATATAATATATATATATATATATATATATATATATATATATATATATATATATATATATATATATATATATATATATATATATATATATATATATATATATATATATATATATATATATATACCGATATCGACTAAATCACTCAAATTTGTCTGCTTCGGCCAACTGAGCTTGCATATTGCCCAGAACAATTTGTACTCTGACTCTAAGTTTTACAAGGAAGTGTATCAAGTAAGATTAATAAAAGCAAATAAACTTTAAAAGAGGTTGTCAGTATTTATTTTCAATATCGATCTTTGCAGGTAACGTCGTGAATTATTTACATTCTCTCCGTGTTAACTCAAGTGTAAAATTATCAAACTTTCATTCCCGTAAGTTTAGAACTCTCACAGATCTCTAGCTAGTCATTTGAAGTTTGCATGCTTTGAAACTTGTAGTAATGGATTCTATCTAGTAAAGTAAGTTAATCATCGTACTTACATAGAAAAATTAATGCGGATTTTATTTCTTTGTAAGGAGTAATAGAAGTATTGTAGTCATGAAACCTTTTGGTTTTAAAATTTTAACGGAAATATCCATTTTGGCATGTTTAAATCCATCCATTTTTAACTGATACAAGGATTACGTCTGTACATACATACAACGAAAAATTGAATTTGGAAGTTTGAATATCTAGTTTGATCATCTATGGATGAATATGTCCAAAATTTGATGACTATAACAAATGGCGTGGGTTTGTATGAGACACGTAAACAAACGGACATTTATTGTAAATACACATACATATACATAGATGTAGTGATATTTTTAATGATATTAGTTAACCTAAAAATTAACCAAAGTAATTATAAGTGTATCTCAAAATAATTTTCGGGGTATTCTATGGCTCCTTTTACGGCAATACTTGGTGACTACCTTTGTTCCTTCATTACAGTTGGTGAGTGTGAATACACCAAAATTTCTGCTTCTATAAGCCCTTTTTATATAACTCTTTATATAATTAGTTTCGTGTCCTCCACGTCACCAAGCTTCCTCCATGTGACTAACCCCTAAGAACACTGATTGGTAGACTCACACACCTATAAATTGTCATATGCGGGGTTTTCGCTCCAGAAGACTTCGGGAGATGATAATAGAATAAACTTTGTTTTTCTTTTACAAAATTCTGTACTTTTCTCTCTCGACCACTTTGCACTGAAGCCAACTGCAATTCTCTTGACTTTTCTATTATATATATATATATATATATATATATATATATATATATATATATATATATATATATATATATATATATATATATATATATATGTAGGGTTCGGTGTCTAGGGGTGTCGTTAGACAAATTCGATGACAGACTAAATTAACAATAATAAACATTTAATGACGTAACAACACAGAAAACATTTAAACACAAAGACGAATAGTTAAATCACAGTGACGACGCGGTATAGACAAAACTTCCTACTCGAAGCTTAAGATAGACAAGACACCCTACTCGGGGTTTAATAAATTGAGGGAGCTCAATTGCCACGGGTTCTTCACTCGACCTGGTCACTCCTTCTCCACGACTCCGACTCGAATGTCCCTCTGTCGTTCCTTACTTACCCCACTCAGTGATGAGGGCGCGACCTTGCGAGGATGCGCTGCACTAAATTCCTACATATATATATATATATATATATATATATATATATATATATATATATATATATGTGTGTGTGTGTGTGTAAGGAAAAGTAAATTAGGGAAACTATTGGAGGTATTTTATATAAAACCCAAAAGACGGCCCTTATTAAGGCATGAGAAAATTCTCAAGTGTTTTCAAATTTTAAGGCAAGAAATCCGGAATCCCTTTGCTTTTCCCTTTTTAACCCCTAACTTAAATTGACCACTGGGACTACAGTTCATGCGCTGAGGGAAGGTTTCTAAGCAATTAAAGTTTTACACTGCACTAGTGGTCAATCTAGGAAATTCCAGAAGAAAAAAGAGATGCACGTTATGAAGGCAGTTTTCTTAGAGGTTTTCACAGAGATTTTGACTGAGGTGTTGACCCAGATGTTAAGGGCCTTTTAGTTAGAACTTCACGTTAGCTGACCCCTCAATTTGTCTTATCCCTATAATGAAGTAAGAACCCGTCCTTCAACGCTCTGCTAATAAATGTCTTTGACTAAAATGGGGTCATATTTATGGGATATTTATAGATCTGTGTATAGCAGGTGGTGACTATTAAGGGGATTTGTGAAGGAATGACTTGATTCAGGGACACCATTGGAGGCTTATGGCAATGGACGTGAACTAACAAGTTAATGGCCTATTAAGATGAAGTAGTGGACTCGGGTCAACTAAGATTAAGGGTTAAGTGACCTGTGGCCACCTACAACGTGAAGAGGTTCCCACGGGAAAGTGATGTAGGACCCTGGGATGCATCTGGAGGAGAATCCAAAAATGCTCATAGCAAAAGGATTACACCCAATATTTATTTCTATGGGCAAATCTTATTGGATTGTAAGCACGATTGGACATGGGAGAAGAGACGAGGGGTCCGAGGGGAGCCTTAGGTGACCCCTCTCCACTACTTCATCTTAATGGGACATTAATTTGTTAGTTCTCGTCCATTGCCATAAGCCTCCCGTGGCGTTCTTGAATCAAGTCAGTCCTTCACAAATCCCCTATATAATAATAGCCTAAGTTATCTGTCCTCGAATTTATGAAGCGTTTGGATCTGGAATGGATAGAGGCATCCATATTGAATTCTTGGCGAGTTAAGGTTAGCAAAATTCAAAGTGAGTTCGAAAACGTTGGATATTCACCTCTTCCCCCATTTTTGATCTTTTAATGCCATTATTTCAAGTCTTATTTTCCCCGGTTAAGAGCAGGCGATTAAATTAATCAATTTATCACTTAATAAATACGTAAAAATAACATTTTTTTCTAGCATTATTGCGTCATTCCTTTAATCATCTCGTTTAATGATTTCTTATTTTAAATTATTTAAATATATTCTGATTTATTTTCATACGTTATATCACTGAACGTAGATATTACTTAAATAATTTTCTTTTATATTTGGCTTAAATAATAGATTAGGTACATATGTGACAATTTTTAATTAAATCATCGATTATTTTTTGTTGCAATGAAAATTTTATCGCCGGTATTAGCAACAAATTCTTTTCATAAAAGTCTATGAGTTTATTTCACGGACTAATGAATGTCTAGCGTTTAAGTTATATATCTTTGAAAATTAAGAAGTTGGTTCGTTTGTGTGTTTGTTTTTTATACATAACCACACGGTTTGCAATCGATTTGCTAAATTTTGGATATCATTCATATATATCACTAGTTAATCACTGTCAGTATTAAAATCTCTGCTGTCCATCCCATCACGTAATATAACAAGATAAAGTAAGATTGGCAATTAACATGCGGTCAGTAAAGATAAACAAATTATTGAGCGTGTACCAGATAATTCTCAGCCAAACAACAAACCATTTTTTTTTACCTGCCTCACAGGGTAATTTACAATTCTGAAAATTAAAAATTTTATTGATCCCATCATGTGACGTATTATATATTTTTTGTTTATGAAAATTTTATCACCGGTATTAACAGCAAATTCTTTCCATAAAAGTCTAGGAGTCTATTTCACTGACTAATAAACATCTAGCGTTTAAATTATATATCTTGGAAAATTAAGTTTGTACGTGTGTTTATTTTTTATACATAACCACACGGTTTGTAGTCGATTTACTAAATTTGGGACATCATTCATATATACCACCAAATAATTGCTGTCAATATTAAAACCTCTGCTGTCCATCCCATGACGTAATACAGTAGAACCTCGGTATAACGACCCCCTGTGGGACCAACATCATATGATCATTGTAACGAAAGCTCGTTGTAACGAATTGAAAAAAAAAATTGAGCAAAGAAATGATGCAACAGTACATGCCTAGAAAACACTTCTATTTATTTGTATTTCCATTACTGAATTTTTGAAAAAAAGTCTTTGATTGACGCCTGTTTCAAGTTCATTTGGGAATTTTTCATTATCACTGATTCTATATCAGTTAGATTCTGAAGGAAATCTTCAGAATTAAAAATTGTCCTTCAAAATATTGACGCAAGGCACTGATTGCACTGAAGACTTCTTTTTCATTCACTTTTTCAAAAATTTGGACGATTTCTTCTCCGTCGTCGGAATCGAATTGAAGTTACACCACAGTACAATAATTTTGAAATAGCCCACTTGCTCATGAGTTCTGTGGACTAAAATTAGCGGTCACTAACGAAAAATAATACGCTTGGGCTCGTTGAAATGATTCAAAATTAACATTATTCCTATGGTAAAATAATTGGAACTTTTTAAGATGGTCGTTCTAACGAAGGGGTCGTTGTATCGTGGGGTCGATAAAAAGAGGTTCTACTGTATAACAAATTAAGGTTGGCAAGTAACATGCGGTCAGTAAAGATAAACAAATTATTGAACTTGCACCAGATAATTCTCAGCCAAAAAACATTTTTTACCTGCCTCATAGGGTATTTTACAATTCTGGAAAATGAAAAATTTTAATGATCCCGTCATATGACGGGCTATATGCTAGTCACCTTAATAGTCACCACCTGCTATACACTTATCTTTGCCTTTAGCAGGGTTAATCTCTAAAGATTAACTTACTGCAAAAAAAAATGCTTTTAGATTTTCACAGGAAGCCGTATATAGCTCTGAGAATCATATTTGCCCAGCACTGTCACATGATATTCCTATTCACTAGTTCATGTTATTGATTGATGCCTAAAGTCATGAAAAAGAAAATTTAAAACTCATGAGGTTTTTATTGTTGTTACTAATAGCTTTTCCCCAGTGGTTAAAACTTCCGGTAAAAATTAATTAAAAGCGTATCACGAGAATGAAACATAAAGATTGGATACTATTGTTTGCAGTTAGAATATAATTTTCTTGAGATGAAGTAAAATCAAAACTGGAGCGACCGCTACAATTTGGGAGTTGAAGTAGAACGACAACTCGGCACAGTCACGCAAACAATAGATTCAGCCCAGATTCTTGCGGAAAAAGTAATAATAGTTTGTCTTGGGTAGGTGACAACGTAAATTACTAAGTGAATTTTTTTGTAATCATCAGAAAAAATGCAAGATGAGATTTAATGAGCTCTAGAAAAAGTTCATTATTCTTTCACCTTAAATTCTCTTTAAGATTAACCATATTTTTTGAAAACGATAAAATCTGACTAGAATTAAATAACTACCCAAAAATTAATTTAGTTTATTCTGGAGTTTCATTTTTTTTAATAAGCTGAATTTAGAAATTGAAAGTGCAAAAATACATAAACGATTTCCCGACAGTAATGATCCCCTATATAATGATAGCCTAAGTTATCCGTCTGAATTTATGAAGCGGTTGGACCTGGAATGAATAGAGCCATCCATATTGGATTCTTGATGGGTTAGGTTTAGCAAATTTCAAAGCTAGTAAAGTTTATCTTCTCCTAAACTATCCATCCGATTCTAAATTAAATTGGTATAAATAGGCTTCACATCCCAGCGTAAAATACGGTTGTCTTTAAAATGTTCGAAATCCATCTCTTCTCCTCTTTTTGAGAGTTTAATGCCATTATTTCAAGCCCTATTTTCTTCGGTTAAGAGCAGGCGATTAAATTTATCAATTCATCACATAATAAATAGGTAAAAATAACATTTTTTTTCTAGCATTGTGACGTCATTCCTTTAACCATCTCATTTAATTATTTCTTATTTTAAATTACTTAAATATCGTCTACATTATTTTCATACGTTTTATCACTGAACTTAGATATTACTTAAATAATTTTCTTTTATAGTTGACTTAAATAATAGATCAAGTACATATGTGACAATTTTAAATTTAATCATCGATTATTTTTTGTTGCAATGAAAATTTTATCACCGGTATTAACAATAAAGTCTAGGAGTAATTTTTTATCATGATAATTTCCATATTTCTTTCCTAATATTGTACGAGATTTTTGTTACCGATTATTTACATTTGAATGATATTATCTCCGAATAATATGCCATCCTCAATTTTACTAAATGATTTATTTTCAGTTAGCAATATTAACATATAATTTATTGTCATTCTCTCTAATTAGACAAAATAAATCAAGCGATAAAATTGTTTAACGAAAAGGTGATTCAGAATTCGTAGATGTCACGCGAGATAACGCGAGAAAGATCTAAAATGAAGATGCTTATCCAAGTAAGAATATCTTTCATTTCAGTCATTGGAGATATGAAGCGAGATTTAAGCTTAATGATGAGCATAACGTTATTAGGAGCTGTCCATTGTAGTGAGAGTTTCATTATACTGTAAAACTTGTTTATAACTATACTCTAAGAACCTTAGAAAAATGTTATTATAGGCAGGTTATCTTTATAGATCAGTTTTGAGTATTCCCATATATAATGTACAGGAAATATGTTGAGTTGTATATCAGCAGAAAGATCTGACTTGAATTTGCTTATCCAGGTAAGGATATCTTTCATTTTAGTTAATGGAGCTATAAAGCAAATTTAAGCTTAATGATGGGTATAATGTTATTATGAGATGTCTATTGTAGTAAAAGTTTCATTATATAGGGAAACTTGTCTATAACGATACTGTAGGTGTCTTAGAAAAAATATTGTTATAGGCAAATTGTCTTTATACACCAGTTTAAGTATTCGCACATTTAATGCACGTGCAACATGTTGAGTTGTATTCAGAGATCTAAATCTTTTTATACAAAATAGTATGTTAGTTTGTGGATTTATACAAATTCACACGATTTGTCATTAGAGTCACCAAATTTTGAACATTCATTCTTTAATAACACTGGAGAATCACTGCCGATACTAAAATCCCTTTCAAACATCCTACATCACGTGATACGACAGTATCACGTATTGTTATTTTTGTTGCAAATGACACTTGGATAAATCATGGGTCAGGGGCTACAAGAATTAAGGTAAAGGACTGTGCTTTTCGTTTTACAATCCCTGATAAGGTGAAAGAACGTCTTAGCTCAAGTATTTCCTCATAATTTAGAAATGTGGACCAAGCAGAAAACTTCCCAGCTTTGACAGTTTTGTGGATGATTACCTGTATCAAACAATGAATGGATGTTTACCTCCAAGTCTGGCAATTCAGTTGTTGTCATCTTATGCCACTTGGTTAAACCAAGCACGATTGTGCCAGAGGTTACTCGTATTAAGACAAAGGGGGTGCTCCTTTCGTTTTTAATGAACACCACAAAGGTGAAAGTGAGATTTATGCTCAAGTGGGTCCTCTTAATTTTTAAGCAGGTAAGAAGCAGAAGTCCCATAGGTTTGGCTTGCCACCACCCGAGGTACTGATTGAGAGCTTAGAGGATACTGTGACCACGAACATATTTTACGTGCCCCAGTCACCTTTAGCGAACACGGTGGATCTTAGGTCGAAGGATGGTTTATCTTTGCCTTTGCCGACTGATCTACCACGGTTCATAAAATGGTCGTTTCATAGTAAACTGAATATGCACTGTATTTTTCAGTAAAATAAGCTTTTACCAAGTGGACCTTGGCCTGCCACCCCCGGAGGTATTGATTGACAACTTGGAGGACATTGTGACCAAAGACAAATTTTATGGGCCCCAGTCACCATTAACGAACATGGAAGATCATAGGCCGCTTAGAGTCCTGAATTTGCAACCCTCCAGTTATGAGATAGTTGCTTTTGCCCACTGAGCTACTGTAGCTTGTATCACGTTTTAATGATGCTGGTCACCTACAGATGATATTACAAGAATTTTATTGTTGGAATTTTTTTCATGTGAAAGAAAAAGGTTAGCTGATTCATAACTAAGATTCTACTAAGTTGGGTTTGTTGTGCTACTTTTTTTACTAAACGGGAGTTATGAGAACGAGTCGTGCTGCTTAAAATTAAATACGAATGGCTTGCAACAAATATACCAGCAGAAGGATTTGGAACCGTAGACTTCAATACTGAAAGACTTTACTGATTTAACCATCGTTCGACTTGTATACCAGTTGAAAATTACTAGCCAAGGGTTTAATGGTTTTAGAGATTTTAACAAAGCTTATTCTTTGAGTAAGCTTTCAAAGTTTCTTTAAATGGTTGCAGGTTGCTGATAAATTATTTTTTCCCCGTCTAATAATTCCTAGGCTTACAGCACATCTTTTAATCTGAAGGTAGTTTTTAAAGTTATTTAGATATAACGGACATTCTATAATTCTCTGTAGAAATATATATATACTCAATTGCTTAATATATACTCAAATCTTTCTACAGTTAAATAGCTAATTTCACTCACTCAAAGTTGGCTATCAAAATTATTAAAATAAGTTTCCTTTAAAACGTTTCTGAGAAAAGGAAAAAAACAAAGACAAAAAACAAAACCAGAAAACAGTGGAGTGAAAACTTCGAAAGTAAAACTGTTATTAGAATATAGAGAAAAGATTTCTTTGCATCCCCCTACTCCCTTTTATTCGTATATTCGTATATCCCTAATTTTCACCTAATTTTTTAACTCACTCAAAGTTGGCTCTCAAAATTATTAAAATAAGTTTCCATTAGCCCCTTAACGTGCACGCCCGAGTTAACTCCAGCGTGCTAAACTGACCAAACTGTGCACACTCAAGATAATTCGAGCGGTGTTGTATTTTGTGTTTCTATAATTTTTCACACTCGAATGCGATCGAGAATTGAAAATAACAATTAGAAAGAAAAAAAATCAGTTTTTTGATATTTGTTATTTACATGGGATTGTAAGTTATAACACTTACTTATTCAAGTATAAAAAATATATATTTTTCAACTTATCATTTACGATTTATCTCTTCCCTGTGAGCCACTTTCCGACAACGTATTCATATTCATATTCTGATTCGCTCATTTTTCAATATATATTTTACTAAAATATAATGTAAAATAAAATATAATTGTTAACTATTTTATTACTAAGCTCTGGCTGTAAAGACATCTTTGACTCGAGGCGTCACTTTATATACTTTATTCTTGAGATATGAAACAGAAAGGTTTCATATTTGATACCTACGCATCAAAGGATGACACATCATACTGTCAATTGGTAGATTGCCTACCAATTGAACAATATACTCTTTCGACAATAATAATAATATTCTAAAAATTAGAAATCATACCAATTGTATAAATATCCAATATACTCAAATTTTGATTACTTTTGTATTTTTGTAATTTCTTTGGTAAGACAACGTTCTAAATTGTGTTTTTTATATTAAAAAATTTATTTTTTTTGGCCAGCCTTTTTTAAAAAAACTGCGCATTAAGGAATTAAAATGTTTCTGAGAAAAGGAAAAAAATAAAGACAAAAAACAAAAACAGAAAACAGTGGAGTGAAAACTTGGAAAGTAAAACTGTTATTAGCATATAGAGAAAAGATTTCTTTCTATCCCACTACTCCCTTTTATTCGTACCTTTCCTTATACGATGCATTACTTCCCTTATAATACACTTTAAAGTACCATTCAAGGAATTTCTTGTTTTTGAAAAGTAAGAAACTGATGCAGAGATAAAGATCTTCCTCTTAAAGAGACGCTTGGAACAAAAGACACATGAGATATTCTCCCCAAAGACAGATTTGTTACAAACTGTGACACTTCAAAAAGGATGAATAATATATGACCCGAGAATGACAAGGATCATTATTCAATCATGATGAAACGATTTCGACAATTCATCTCTTTCACGCTGCATTTTTCTCTTTTTCCAATAGAAGAACATTTCATCTCTCGCGTCGAGAATCAAATTCGGTCGTCTAGTAAACTGTATAAGCTGATTTCGGGTCTAGGTTAGATGTGATGCTTCCAATTCCAGCAATGATTTATCTTCCCAGAGGGCTAAAAAAAAACTGATGCTCTCTACATGATGGAAATCAATTTCAAACGCTCTTTCGTAGGAGTAGTTTACTTGGATCGGTTGTGCTACAAATATTTTTATCTGAAGATTTATAGAGTTTAAAAGATAGGAATTGCGTGTTTTGGTTTGTTGCGTGAAGCCTTTGAAACTGAATACACAATATTTTAGATTACAAACGTAATTTTTTATCTGCTGCATTGAATTTTCTTAGAATTTAGATTACTCAGAAAATCAATTTATCTTATTTGATTAAATAGCTCTATTTTTCTTAAATGGATAAAAAATAGTTGAATTTCGAAAACTGTTTAAAAGATGAAAGGGATAATTATTTTTCCGTCTTTTTCGTACTATACTTAATGTAATTTTTAAGTAATTGGCGATAGAGCAGCGTATTTATTCTACCGTAATCTCGCAGGAATAGTTCGTGGGTGCGATTTTATGTTTAAAAAAATTCATAAATCATCAGATCGTTTCTAAATAATCCGCGGACTATACCTGCAAAAATATGTATTTTAGTATGACAATATTAAATAATTTTAAGAATAAAAATCTAAGTACATTAGAGTGCCGAAAAGTCTAGATTAGACTCAATTAATTCCACCTTTAAAATTTGAAATAATTTCTTCTGTCATAGCCTCGGAGGCGAATTTTAACGGAAGAAATAGAGCGGCCTACACTTCTCTGTTTAAGAACCCAGCTATGTAAATCGTCTTCTAATGGAAGCCATTGTATTTTTCCACGACGATTGGATCACTCATTCTCATATTTTTAATGTTTCCTTTTGCTTGCGCCAACTTATTGCTTTCTCGTCGACCTTTTGAAGTACTTTCAGCTTGAAATCAGCAGTCAAACTGCGACGATGTTTTAAAGACATAATGAATGACCAATATTACCGCAAATCAAAACTTTGAAAATAAAACACTCTGTTACGAGTGATCCTCGTTGTGAAATGACCTTTGATCCTTAACCTTCGATCCTGAACCCATCCACTCGGAGTTGTCAATTGGAGCTGTAAATAGTGATCATCGATATTTTTCCGTACTCCAGGACACTATTTAAGATTGCGCTACTTGCTACTACTGATTCGTTCTGGTTTATGGGTTGTATTTTTTTCATGGTTTATTATTGATACGATATGATGTTTTCTTGACGTCTCGTGATCTTGCCTTTGTTTATATTTGATCATCGGCCGTTCGTGTGACGTGCTTTCCCCCCCCCTTCTTTCGAATTTGATGATTTGAGCAATGAACAACCACAAATAGTCTGCACCGGAAGATAGTCAGTGGCTGAAGAAATTGGCTTTTTAAACACAGATAGACCGCAAACTATACGTGCAAAATTACGATAATTATAGAGGTCATAAAGATACAATTTAATTTGTAACTCTTTACAAAAGTTTGTTTTCTGAAAAGACAGAAACTGATGGTAAGGTACTTATATCAAACACCCGAAACTGCTCCTATAAACTCTCTGATTCAAATCTTGCCTTCGAAACACTATTAGTTTACTTAACTCCAGCATATTTCATGATATTTTTTAATTATTTCGTCATTTTTTGCATTGGCTACCATAGTATACAGATTTAACTTAAATTTATCGAATCTCAGCGATGTTTCCGAGATTAATGATTCAGCTGACCCCGAAATTAATTTTTCCGAGATTGAGGGGGAATTTGAATTGGATAGTAAAAGTTAAAAGGCATTGACGCATAATCAATATAGCTTTTAACTACTAGAAAGTTGAAAAATGGGGTTGATCTATAAAGAAAGATATATGGAATATTCATCATAGTTGAATAGCAGATCTAAGATCAAAATGTTGAGAATTGACAGCTAACAGGTTTAAACGTAATATGTATTATTTCTGTGGTATAATTAATTATTTCTGGTTTGGCTACCATAGTATAAAGATTTATTTTAAAATTATTGAATCTGAGCGATGTTTACGAGATTAATGATTAAATTGACTCCAAAATTAATTTTTCCGAGGTTGATGGGGAATTTGAATTGGATGGTCAACGTTAAAAGACATTGAAAGATAATCAATATAGCTTTTAACTACTAGAAAGTTGAAAAATATAGTTGATCTATAGAAAGATATATAGAACATTCATCATAGTTAAATGGTAGATCTAAGATCAAAATTTTGAGAAGAGAGCTAACAGGTTTAAGCGTAATATGTATTATTTCTGTGGTATAATTAATTATTTCTGGTTTGGCTACCATAGTATAAAGATTTATTTTAAAATTATTGAATCTGAGCGATGTTTACGAGATTAATGATTAAATTGACTCCAAAATTAATTTTTCCGAGGTTGATGGGGAATTTGAATTGGATGGTCAACGTTAAAAGGCGTTGAAACATAATCAATATATCTTTTAACTACTAGAAAGTTGAAAAATGTGGTTGATCTAAAGAAAGATATATGGAACATTCATCATAGTTGAATGGTAGATGGGTAATTCCATACCAAATCAACACAAGGTTTCTACCTGACCCCCTCCAATTTTGATTAAATTTGGTATAGTAAGTGACTTCATGGTAATAAAGAAAATCCCCAAATTTTATGCTCAAATAAAAATTGGTTTTGGAGTTATAAGGCTTTAAAGTTGCCAGATTTGTCTAAAAAGTACACTATCGGCATACCTTTAAATTACACCTGCTCCTCACCTAATTAAGCTAGAGATATGTGCAAGGTGTTATTTTAAAGCTTTTTTAATGGGCTTTCATATGATATACAACATATGATGACTTGAAAATTTTTTTTAAATTTAAATTTAAATTAAAATTTAAAATTTAAATTTCTCAAAAAGCCAAGTTTTTAAAATTTTGAAAAAAATCTCAAAAATTGCTCATATTATTGTTAATTAATCCTCAAAGTTTCATGTTGGGATCATAATGGGATCACAAGCTACAAAAGTTTTTTGTTTGATATATTTACTATTGCAATAACGAAAATGAGAACATGCATTCATTACTTTTAATCTAACTCATCTGTATAGGATGGCATTAATGTTTAAACACTACCTTATCGACATATACTCTAGTAAATAGTACATTTAACATTTGTGAAGATTTTAGAATGAAGAAAAATTATTAAAGTGCATTACTTTTGATGGATGGTGCTACTTATTTAGTTGAAACTGGTAGAAAGCTTTATGTGTTTTGAGAATTTCTACTTCAGAAAGAATATACATTGGTCCTGTTGGAGTTAAAGGATCCACCTTACACATAACATCGGAAATTGGAATCCATAGTACATCTGGCTTATATAGATATAAAAAAAGATGATGATGGTCCAGATGAGTGAAGGAATGTCACTTTTACCTCTTCAGAGTTTTTCTCTTCTTTCTCTTAACATAAATGTAAGCCACCAATTGCAATTATAAACAGCAGTAATATAGCCATTTTTATCAGAAAATAGAAGCTTTTATTGTGATGCTATAGCAGTTTTCATCAATAAATCTTGTGAAAAGGAAAATGTCTTCTCAAAGACTTTTGTTTTTGATTCTGTGGGTATAAAAGCATATTTCTGAGTCCCAGGAATTTCAAAAGCATTTTTAAATTGGTCATCTAGAAATATACCTGTAGAAACATGTTCTTCTTGGGTTGAAAAACAAAATGTATTCTTGTGATGTTTTCCTGTGCCCAGTTAAAAAGTTGTTGTGGTGTAAGTATTTGATTTTTATATGGTCGTTGTAGGCTTGCTCAAGCCGCTAACTCTTGAGTGTACCTCCTACCCCATCACAAGGTCCTTTACCATGAGCTGTTGTCCAAAAATGCCATTCTGCCTCAATGCCAAAATCTTCCTTATGTAAGCATAAATTGGCAAAGTTTTTCTTATTTATATATTGTGCAGATGACCCATCTGAGAAATAAAATATTTTCCTTGCACTTTTTTTAAAATTCTGTCTTAAAAAAAGTAATAAGCTTCTTTTGAAAACAGTAAACTGCTACTGTATTGGGCTCCAAACAGTCTTAAATTACAATGTATGTAAAGTGGTAAATTCCAAACTTCCCTTTGTAATATACAACAAATGGGTGAGTTGTAGATTGAACATTAGTCCAGTGGCAGCTCTGGGTCTCATCCTGTATAACAAATGAGTAATTTTCAGCAAAATCAAGAACTACAAACTCTGAATCTTTTAAATTTCCTTTTATATTGTTTATAAATGAATTTTGTTGTTTCACCACAAAGTAATGATAAACTAATACAGACATTTTCTCACAAAATAAGTCAATAAATTCTGATGCTGACTTTTGTATTGTTTCTAAAGAGCTCCTATCAACAGAAATCCACTGATTGAAAATGATCTTTTCCACCATATTTTCATCGAATGTTTCACCAAGTATGGTTTTTAATTATGTAGTCCCAGAACATGATGTACACTCTCCCATGTGGCAGCTGACTGATGCTGGATTACAAATCATCATAGCAAGGCAGTCCTTGTATGTGTTAATTTTTCCATGTGTTAATGGAAGATTTAATTTAAAATTATCGAATCTCAGAGATGTTTACGAGATTAATGATTCAATTGACCCCGAAATTAATTTTTCCGAGGTTGAGGGGGGATTTGAATTGGATGGTCAAAGTTAAAAGGCGTTGAAACATAATCAATATATCTTTTAACTACTAGAAAGTTGAAAAATGTGGTTGATCTAAAGAAAGATATATGGAACATTCATCATAGTTGAATGGTAGATCTAAGATCAAAACTTTGAGAATTGAGAGCTAACAGGTTTAAACGTAATATGTATTATTTCTGTGGTATAATTAATTATATCTGGCTTGGCTACCATAGTATAAAGATTTAATTTAAAATTATCGAATCTCAGAGATGTTTACGAGATTAATGATTCAATTGACCCCGAAATTAATTTTTCCGAGGTTGAGGGGGGATTTGAATTGGATGGTCAAAGTTAAAAGGCGTTGAAACATAATCAATATATCTTTTAACTACTAGAAAGTTGAAAAATGTGGTTGATCTAAAGAAAGATATATGGAACATTCATCATAGTTGAATGGTAGATCTAAGATCAAAACTTTGAGAATTGACAGCTAACAGGTTTAAACGTAATATGTATTATTTCTGTGGTATAATTAATTATTTCTGGCTTGCTACCATAGTATAAAGATTTAATTTAAAATTATAGAATCTCAGTGATGTTTACGAGATTAATGATTCAATTGACGCCAAAATTAATTTTTCCGAGGTTGATGATGGATTTGAATTGGATGGTCAAAGTTAAAACACATTGAAAGATAATCAATATAGCTTTTAACTACTAGAAAGTTGAAAAATATGGTTGATCTAAAGAAAGATATATGGAACTTCATCATAGTTGAATTGTAGATCTAAGACCAAAATTTTGAGAATTGAGAGCTAACAGGTTTAAAAGTAATATGTATTATTTCTGAGGTACAAATTAGGGGTTGTAAATTTACCTACTTTTTCATTTTCTAGTAATTTGGCTAATAAAAATCTGCATATTGGTTTGCCGGTAATTTACCGGTAATTTTTTACCCAAAATTAACATAAAAGGTACTAAATAGGTATGAAAATTTTTGGTTTGCTCACTTTTATTTCGAATCGATAATACTGAGTAGTAACTAACGTAAGTACTAGAAATTGAGTACTTTTATTTTTGTATTCTATTCTGCCCCTCGTTATGACAGGCGAGGGAGATAATCTTACAGTAAGCATCGTGTTGCTCATAATTTACATGTTAGTTTTAATTTTCTGTTTCCTTGGAAATAAATAATTGAAAATTGTTTTATAAAATAAAATACTATTAGGAAGCAAGGATGGTACAAGAGAATTTGAATGGCTTAGCAATAATATCAATAGAAAAAAATGTAGCCTAGTCAATAATTTAGAAGTCTTAACAAAAAAGGGCATGAAGAGTTAGCAAAATGTAAAACTTGAACTATCTCTTTTTGGTAATGCTCTTTTTTATAAACATTAAAAAATGCTTATAACCTCCATCTCATTTTCCACATAAAATTTTATAACAATGATTATAAATAACATTTTTTTCATAGACGCTTCATAGCTTCTTTGCAGACACAAGTAAAATTTTCCACTTAGGTTTATACATGATAAAAATAAGTGAATTATAAACTCCCAGCTTGATATCCCTAATAATTAAAGTATCTTTCTCAAAAGTAAAGGTCTTTTTTATAGTTTTATATTTATTAAGGAAAACTGAATCATTTTTTCGGAAGTTATTTTCAAAGAACTGTAAACTGATATCTCCAAGTGCTTTCTCAAATAGTATTGATTACATGCTTGTGAAAAATGTTTTCGAGTAACTTAAAATGGAATAAATTTTTTTGGATGGGATATTTTTCTACATATTTAAAACATTGAATTTAATTTTTAATTTATACTAGCCGCTGCACACCCAGCCTATGGTCTGGGTATACATAACCAATGATTTCTCGTAATTTTACGAATTCAGTGATATGTTCAATAAATTTTTGAAGAGGATTAATTGAAAGTAAATTGTTTTTGTTTTCAGATGACTGGTAAGTCAAAATATTCTTCTTCTATACCGCTACAACCTTCTATAGGCCAAGGCTGTCTCTAAAAGTTTCTTTCATTTGGAACCATGTGCCTCCACAGTTCTCCACTGGTCCAATTTCATGCAGCTCCAATTTCATGCAGCGTTTTCTCAACCATATCAATCCACCTGGCGTTTGGTCTACCTATTTTCCTTTTTCCATCATTTTTTTAAAATGTAACTTTTTTTGTTGGGTTTAAGTCATTGCATCTATAAATGTGCCCCAACCACCTTAATTGATAGATCTTTATAGTTTTCACAATATTTGGTTGTCCGAATTTAGAGTACAGTTCATGATTATAACGGATTCTCCATACAATATTTTCTTTAACAACTCCAAATATTTTTCTTAGTAATTTTCGTTGAAATATTAATAGCTTATTTTCCTCAGATTTGTTCATAGTCCAACATTCGCTTCCATACGTAATTATTGGCTTTACTAAAGTTTTATAAAGATTAATTTTGATTTTTATGCTTAAGTGTTTTGATTTAAAGGGATGTCTGAGTCCGAAATAACATTTATTTGCCATATTTAATATGTTCCGAACTTTAATTATCATTACTTTTTGTTATGATTGGGCCTAGATATTTGAACTGTTCAACATTTTTAAAGCTGTAATCTCCAATTGTCATTGAAAATCAGAATATTACATTTTCTCAATCTATACCCGCAGAAGACAATTTGTCAGCAAAATGGACATTATAGCATAAATGCTAATTATGAAAGTCTAAATCGAATTTTGAGACAACGAATAGCCTAAAATGACCGCAAAAGTCTGCGATTAATTCAAAGATCCCTCATCTCGATCCGTTTAAAAGTTTTTGCGTGATGCACATCCATATAGAAAATATTCTACTTTTTTGTTTATATAGATTCTATTGGAAGTTAAGATTATATTTTGTTTTATATCTTTTAGTAATATTTTTCACCTCTCATGCTTATCTGGCAAGAATGGGTATCGATTTCAATAGGAAAGGGTTCTCCGGCTCGTATGCTAACATTACTTATAGGTAATTGTTGACGGTTACAAGCACATATCCCATTAGAGGTAATCGAATCCTCAGGCTATGGTTCTAATCACCAGACGTCCTAGCTATTTGGTTACCATACATTCTATTAATAGTGAAGAGATAATATTAATATATTTATAATATCTAACCTAGACCTGACAATTCTTTCAAAACCTTGTAAAATATAAAATGGTCCTAACCTGTGGGTCGCTGATAAGTTGGAATTGAGGGGAAAAGGGGATAGAGGAGATGGTATGGTAAAAAAGGTAACAATAATTTGGACACATTACAAATTTGTTAGCCAAAAATCATAATGCTTTCTCCTTTTAACACTGGATTTTACTCATCAAATATTTTAAAAATGTTTGTATTTCATTCTTGTATTTCAAATTAAAAGCAATGAATTACCACACCAGGTGACATCATGCTAGTAACATCTCTGCACCACTGAGTGTTTAAATAAAAAACGAATAAAGAAAACATGATGTTATTACATATTCTTTATTTATAAAGAGTTATAGATATATGTATGCATAATAAAGTGGATAAAACTACAAGGATACAATACAAAATCAGTCAGCCAACGTCCAATTGAAAATTTAAAAATATATATCCATCGTTAGATATACTTAAATGTTTTTAGTTAAACTTTTTAAATATTATTTTTGCATCTTTATTCTCCTTTTAAAATGTGAAATATAAGTTTCTAAAAAACAATGCGTGGGTCATTAAAAAAACTTTCGTTGGTCAGTGTCTCATCCCCCGAAAGTCAGTGGTTTTCTATCATTAACCTAGAAGTTTGTACACTTCAAAACTGGTATGAATCTTATAATTTAAAAGATATGGGGAAATTTTCAAACCTGATATACGTATTTTAAATACACTTAATACAGAGACCGCAAAGAAGGTTTTATGAAGGTTAGCAGATCCAGGGGGAGTGTCAAATTTTTCCCCTCTGCTTATAGATAATCCTAAAAGCTAGTGAAAGTTTTTAATAGCTTTGTTTTAAGTTTTTATTTAATGATGCTGTTGAAGAGATAAGAAATAGGTGCTTCGCTTTTATTTAGTTCTGTTCGTGATGCCAGGATTAAGAAAGGGGATTTTTACATTTCAGTTAATGATAACTGCAATTTGATGTCTTCTGAATACTTAAGTATTCTAATCTGAGTACAAAATTATGTGTTTGAATCACATTATTTTACGCTTAGAACACTTAAGAAGGGAGATGAATTCAAGTTTATGGTGATACTTTTGAAAGTAAATGCTATTGGCAAGTTTGTCTATTCTACCTTGCATAACAATTATTCAACTGAGCTGATAGAAATTTTTCCATTAAATTCAGCCGAACGATAGCCAAAGGGGTAGTCGCTGTTTTTTGAGTTGGTAGGTTAGAAACCCCCTGCTGGCAGGGATGTTTGAAATCGGCTTTAAGCGATAGGTCTGTCTCATTATCCCTCGTGTAGCAAAAATGTTTTTTTTCCCGCAGCTGGCAATACAGGAACTATATGCCTTTATGCAATACAAGGCCATTTAGCACCACCCTAGAGCACGTTTAACTTAAAGAATGCTACGGAAGGGAGTAATATTATCACCACTGGGTCCTCATAATTTAGAAGCAAATAAAAAAGATAGAACTTAAAAAAAACACAGATTTGTTAACTCCGAATTAATTTTAAAGCTATTTATACTATTTTATAGACTTCTGGGGAGAGGTAATGTATACTCACTTCTACTCTGGGGCCAAAGACAAGGAGTACACAGAGAATGGAGAAAGGTTCTTTGGAAGGCCTTGGACCACCTTAGTGCTGTTTTGTCAAAAAAAGAGGTGTTTTATAAACAGCGTTAGTTATGTGTATTTCCTTCTGATTGACCAGAAGCCATTATGTAAAATTCTTCATAGGAAGGCATATGCCATGGCCTGTATTGCCATCTTTGATGTTGATGCTGTGTGTATATATGTCATCCACTCAGAAGTGGTATGTATTTGACATAAGAGAAGAAATTCACTCTGTTCTTTTGGTCTACAGATATTACAATAATAATTAAGCTCTAATCTACATTTAATCTATTAGAGATTTCTTTAATTTCTGTTATTTATTTCTCTTAATGTTTGATTTCAATTTATTTAATAGTGTTTTATATATAGGGTTCGTTGAGTGTATCTTCTTTTGATTGATTAGAAGTTTTTTAATGCAGCTGCCAATTACAGACCTATATCCTTATGCCAAACACGGCCGCGAAGCTATTACTCATTTAGCACCACCCTGGAAGTACGTTTAGCTTAACCTTTTCGAGGCGGGAGATTTGTCTACATTCATGTAGATTAAGACGAGAGAGTAAGCTTTAGTGCGTTCCTCCTTTTGAGCGAAATAAATGTAGCCCTCAGAAAATAAGAACATAAAATATGTGACTGATATCGTTCTTTCTGATGACAGCTGAATAAATAGTATAACAGCTAAATAAAAGATAGTGAGGAGAGAAAGTACCTGGTTTATATATCAACCATAATCGTCTTTTGGAAGATTTCAACTCTGGTTGAAATATCAACCGCCCATCCCGAAAGGGTTAAGGAATGCTACGGACGCTAGTAACATAGCCTCCGCTGGGTCCTCGTAATTTAGAAGCAGGGACCAAGCAGAAGACTCCCAGGATTGGCCTGCCACCCCCAGAGTTATTAATTGATAACTTGGAGGACATTGTGACCACGAACATATATTACTTGCCCCAGTCACCTTTAACAAACACGAAGGATCTTAGGCCGTCTCCAGCCGCGAACCCTCAACCTTTCAGTTACAAGATCGATGCCTTTGCCGACTGAGCTACCGTTCTTGTAGCAAACAAGTAGACCGTAGTGTCAAACCAGCTACCTCTCGAATCACAAAAGTGACCCTTTGTGCTTCAATGCATGCTGGTAGCTCTTGTTGTTGGCCATTTAAAAACTACTACGGTGATATGATTTTAAAATTATATTTTAATCAAATGCGATGAAGTAATGATAGATAATGGTTCATTTTAAAACATTAACTACAGGATTAATTGTTCCATTGTACTCGGTAATGTCTTTTTACAAGGTGAAGATGATTTCTATAACTCCATTTAAAAGCATAAAAGATTAAGAAATCTCGGAACATTACCGTTAGAATTGGTTGAGAATTCATTAAGAAGCATTACCATTTTTATGACAATGGAATGGTAATTCATCTTAATGTATAATGTTTAAGAGTTTTAATTTCTTTTCTTTCTATTAGAGGATGTTTTCAGCGTTCTTAGATGCGTCATGGCATGTGCCCGATGCTGAAGGAGGAATTCATTAGGAGGTGAAAAATAAATCAAGCAACCTGCCTTCAGAGACAAATTCCTACGTGAAGGAGGTTGGAAATATTAGGAAGGTACTTTTAGGGAATGGCAATGAGCACTTTTACGTGTCTCCCATTTCAATATGCACACAAAAGCGGAAGAACAGCCTGCTTTAAAAAAGAAAAACACCTGAACGTCTCATTCGTTTGCAGACAATACCATATTCGACCACTGAAACAGAGGTGAACAGGGGAGTTTGTTTCACGATCTCATGCCAGATGTAGACATAATTAATGCTTATTCTTAACTATGGGGCAGTTTGAGATTAGAATTTACAGGGTTGTAATTTTATAAATATTCATATGAGTTGAAAAACCTTTTGAAAAAAAAGGTAAATTATTGATGCAATTGCTTAAATGAATAAAGTTAATAATTAAGAATTCGTGAATCTTTTCCTAGTATAAATTGCAAATTTTATTTCTGAAAGTGTTTTTAATATAAAAACATAATTTATACTAGAGAGATTTGTATGTGGTTTGTGTTGGTCTAACTTTGAGTTTAAAAATAAAATAATTTCAAAAACAAGTGTAATAAAGATATATGCCTTCACTTAACTCACTCAAACGACAGTGGGCCGAACGATGGCCGATTGGTTAGGGTGCTGGCCTTCGGAACCGGAATTCGTGGGTTCGAATCCAACTATGGCATGGATGTTCATAGCCGTTCGGAATTGGCTTTAAACTGTAAGTCCCGGTCTCATTAGCCATCGTTTTGCAAAAAGTAGACTGTAGCGTGCCAAACCAAACTGAACGATAGTGGCTAATTCTACTGAGAAAATTGCTTATAAAACAATGTCGCCAGATAATTATAGAATTAAAAACTCATAAAAGACTATTATTTGATAGTTATCTTTTTAAAAGAGGGTGGATATAGTCACATGAATTAATAATTTAACGAAATATTCATAAATGTTTTAACCGAAGTAGTTAAGAATTTAGGATAAGCATTTTTTTTATAATAATAAGTAAAAGAAAAGGAGATTAATTTTCAGTATATTGACGAGTCTACCATATAATGGAGTAATTAACTCATTAACGCCCAGCGTCATTATTTGAGGACAATCAATAAATAGTTTGTAGAATTTTTATGTTTTCTTGAAACGATTCTTCCTTTTTAATGAAAATAGATATTAATCTTATGAATAATCTCCTAAGTTTTCAAATATGATATTATCTATAATTTTGTCATTTCGATCAACATTTTTTGATTTTAAAACTTAGTATAGGAGCTTATTGTTTCTGAACTTACACAGGCCGAAATTATGGAGAATAGCCATTCCTGTAATAAATTATCCCTTTGCAGTACTTTGCTCATATATGATAGCATATAAATATCTTATCGCGAAGTTTTCCTTTTTTTTAAAGCATCGTATGATGTTTTAAAATGGCACCTCCTCACTAATGATGACTTGATGATATATTTAAAGGTGTTTAATTTACATATTTTGTTTTACTTCCAGGTGTCTATAATAGCTTCTATGTTAGATATTTACTAATATTTAGTCATCAGAAATATCCGGGCGTTAATAGGTTAATATTACTTCATTAGTACATATAAGTTCATTAGTGTACATTATGAATAATTAACAGAGATTACTTAAAGAAAATTTTATAACAGGCCGTCACTCCATATTATTTCTTTATACTGGAGTAATCTGGTATCAGAAACATAGAAACCGTGCCATTTCCCTCTTCATATGGCCCAGTTTTCTTTGCTAATTTATTCTTAGTTCCCTGATGGTTTACACCACATTAATCCTTCTATATTTAATATGACTAATAGTAACTAATTAACATTATTTTATTATCATGTAGCGCATTAAATGGGATTGTTTTGATGTACAGTTAATAAGTTAATATTTTGAGTTATTAATTTGTTGTTGTTGTCTTATGCCACTTTGTCAAACCAAGCACAATATGAGCCGGAGGCTACTCGATTTAAGGCAAAGGGGTGCACCTTTCGTTTCAATGAGCACCTCAAGGGTGAAAGTACGACTTATGTTCAGGTGTGTCCTCGTAATTTTGAAGCAGTGACCGAGCAGAAGACCGATACACTTAGCCTACCATCCCTAGATGTATTGATTGAGAACATGGAGGACATTGTGATTACGAACATATTTAACGTACCTCAGTCACCTTTAGCTAACACGTCGCATCTTAAGCAGGCTCGGGTTCCGAACCCGTAACCTCTCAGTTACAAGGTCGCTGCTTTTGCCGATTGAGCTACCGTGACTCTGAGTTATTAATAGATATTACAAGAAGAAAGCTATATAAATATGGTTATAAGGAGATATATTTTCTCACACCAGCTTACTCCGGTGTGAGGAACTAAACTGTATCTCTTAAAAGCGGTACAATTTTCTGCAGTATTTGATTCTTACTAAACCACAGATATACATCTCCAGTTGTCTCAAGCATCTTTTTAACTCAACAGTTTGTTCTCATGACAAGTCCATTTGAACTATCCATTGATTACTTTCAAGAGAAATGAGCTTTTATGTGAGTGATTTTTTAGTTTCGTTCTCTATTTGAAATTGATCTCTAAAAGTAAAAACACAGTAAATGGTTTAAAAGAAAAGTAGAAGTTATTTTTAAGAGATATATCTTGTTTACAAAAGCCTCCTGTGATTAAAAGGTTACATGCCCAGCTTTTTTCTTTAAGATAAATCTATAGCTTGGTAATGAGATCTGTTCTCGTTAGAATAGATTGACAGACCTGTGGATACTTTTTCTTCTGTATGATACAAATTTTATTCTGTAAATTACAAAGTTGGCACTTTAAGCTTTCAAGCAAATGTACTTTTCTCAAAACGAGTATGACTAGAATACATTCATTAACAGTAAATGTGAAAAAAAAGTACATATTGTGTTTTATTATCTCGGAAGGTTAAATGCTTTTTTACTTTCTGTTACACATATACACATATGTATATAAATATATAGTGCTTGAAAAACGTGAATGATTGGTTGGAAATTGGTAGCTATTCTTAACCATTTTATAGATTTCCATGAAACAAAACAATGAATAATTTTTAAAAGCACGATAAGGATATTACATAAATTAAAATATCAATTAAATATTATTGAATCGTCAATATTTTTAGAATGAAAAACTTATAAGTGGCCTATTTAAATTTTTATCCAACTTTAAGCAAATGTGAGTATATGTACTTTTTAAGAAGTTAGATAGCTATAGTTTTCTTTTATACTGTTTCCGATACTTCAATTATATCTGTAATGTATATTCGCTGCATCTCTAATTTTCCTGGTCAGCAGATGCAGTTTTGAACCTATCCTTGTGGATCACAAGCAGACTCTGATTTCCGACAGGGCAAAAGGGGCAAAAGCAAGGGACAGCGGTCAAAGGGGCCCCCAAATTAACTGCCATTTCAAGTTAAAAATATGATGTGTATGTTTAAAATTCACTTTGAATTATCGACAATTTCTTCTTTTAATTTTTGACTTATTCAGTATAATTAGAGAGCTTGTTCACAAATGTAAGTGCTGGAAAAAAATGCATTAGGCAGGAAAATTCCTAGGGTAAGGACTTACAATATTCTATTATACGCTTTACCCTCCAGGATTTTTTGTAACTTTTTTTTATAATTTTACTTATTTCTTAATTTTTCATTTTATTTTAAGCTAATCTTATTTTACTAACTACATTGGTGATTCAGCTTTAAAGGCTTTACGGATCATAGTTTAAGCATCACTACATATAGCAATACCCCCGTAGCCACTACCTGTATACAGCAGAGTGAGGGGGGACCCGGATGAATGGGTTTGCCTTGGGCCCCCATTTCTGTAAGTCGAGCCCTGATCACAAGTGATACACCACTGCATTTAAGCAACCCACAATTTTACCGAATAAATAAGAAAATCAATATTAATTCCTCATACACATTAGAAAGCAAAATAAATTTATCTTTACACCATAAATAATTTTATCTATTAACGAATTACTACTTCAGTAAGTGTAATCCATGTATGTTTTGAAACTAAGTACCCTTCATTCCAAATGGTTAATATATATTACAATTTGTTAAGATATGGTTCATTGTTTTGGTTTGGAGCGCTACGGTCTAATTTTTGCAACAAGAGGGTTAATGAGACCGGGACCTATTGCTTAAAGCCGATTTCCGAAAGGCTACGAACGTCCACTCCACTGTGGGATTCGAACCCACGAACTTCAGTTCCGAAGGCCAGCACCCTAACCAATCAGCCATCGTTCGGCGGTAGTTCAAATGGACTTGTCATGAGAACAAACTGTTGAGTTAAAAAGATGCTTGAGACAACTGGAGATGTATATCTGTGGTTTAGTAAGAATCAAATACTGTAGAAAATTGTACCGCTTTTAAAATATACAGTTTAGATCCTCACACTAGAGTAAGCTGGTGTGAGAAAATAGTATCCCCTTACAACCATATTTATATAGCTTTCTTCTTGTAATATCTACTAATAACTCAGAGTCACGGTAGCTCAATCGGCAAAAGCAACGACCTCGTAACTGAGAGGTTACGGGTTCGGAACCCGAGCCTGCTTAAGATGCGACGTGTTAGCTAAAGGTGACTGAGGTACGTTAAATATGTTCGTGGTCACAATGTCCTCCATGTTCTCAATCAATACCTCTGGGGGTGGCATCCAAGTCTATGGGTCTTCTGCTTGGTCCTTGCTTCAAAATTACGAGGACTCATTTGAACATAAGTCGTACTTTCACCCTTGAGGGGCTCGTTGAAACGAAAGGCGCACTCCTATGCCTTAAATCGAGTAGAATCCGGCTCATATCGTGCTTGGTTTGACCAAGTGGCATAAAACAACAACAACAAATTGTTCTGCTATGGTTCATTGGATATCACAAGAGTAAAATATCTGTAGCTTATAATTTCCCTGTTTATAACTGAAAACCTTTTCCCCCATTATCTTATGAAAAGAATATGAATACAACAAATATTTTCATTGAATAATTGTGTTGAACTTTGTTAGTATGACGGCATTGCTAAAAAGTATTCGAGATCCCGTAAACTAATGGTTTAGGTGTTGATTGTTCAGCATTTGTAAAATAAATAAAATCATTAGCAATGAAGATAAATTTTGAATTAAATAAAAATAGGAATCTTTTCACCAGGTAGTTCTTGATTAACAGACAGCAGATTAGCTTAAAAATAAATTCAAAATCACTTTCTGTTTACATGCCTAAGATAGATCATTTAGTTAAGACGTTCTGTACAAAAATCAGATCGAAACAATGGTGAAATAAAAAATCCACAAAGCTTCCTGTTTCAGAGGCTGAGTGAACGTTTAATCTTACCTGTCTTTACTGACAGCAATTGTGATGAATCTTAGAAAACACTTCTTATTTTTCACGTGGCATCAGTTGTTCATTTGCCCTCTTAGCTATGCTAGCCTGTGGCGAGTCATGAACACTGGCGTCACAAGGATGCCTAACCCCGGGGGGATGTTTTCATCATGTTTGGAATTTTGAGAATAATTTTTCCCAATTTGAACTTATCAAAAGGTCCTCCCTTTTTTCTCTTTTGAGTGTTCATTGCATTCACCTTTTTTCAAAGAAAAATCTTGAATTTTGTAGGTTAATGACAGTTAACCGAGTTACAAAAGGAGAAGAAAACAACACCATGAAAGCTTTTAGGGTGACAATCCCTCGTAAACAGGTATTTGTTTAAATGCATCCCAGTTTTTCCCTTTGCATTCGTTTGAGCATCGACCTTTGACCTTATCTCGCTAACGACAGGTTTATTTTCGTTCGAAGAAGATTAACCTTTAATTAGTTGATGACGTAGCCCGTACGTTTGGACAACGTTAATCATGACTTGTAAGATTACTTACGTAGTGATTATTTGTCCTTTATTATAAGCGGATATGTTTTCGAAAGAATAGAAGTTTCGAATACTGATGAGTTAGTTGTAGGAAGTTCTATTGGTATAACTTTCTCTGGGTCATTTTATTTCGAGAACTGTTTATCGCTTCTTACATACAATAGGGATTTAAGCCTCTTTGACTGAACAATCTTCTTTCGATTTTAATTCAATAATCTTCATTCGCACTTACTTTAGTGTATTGTAAATGTAATTAAGAAATGCACTTTTAATAACCACATTTACATAAAATTAGGTTCATGACACTACAAATACATCAAACAAAAATCTCTTTTTTTTCAATAAGGATTTAAGGAAACGCATTTTAAAGGAATTCACTACCCTTATTTTTTTTAAACTTTCCATTTTTCAGAAGAAAAATATAAATGAATGCATGGATAATTTTGTATTCCCTTATATAATAATAGCCTAAGTTATTTGTCCGTCTGTTCTCGAATTTATGAAGCGGTTGTACCTGGAATAGATAGAGACATCCATAATGGATTCTTGATGAGTTAGGGTTAGCAATGTTCGAAATCCACCCCTTCCCCCCTTTTCTAGCATTTAATGCCATTACTTCAAGCCCTATTTTCCACGTTTAAGAACAGGCGATTAAATTTATCAATTTGTCACATATTAAATAGGTAAAAAAAAAACATTTTTTGTTGAAATTATGACGTCATTCTTTTAACCATCTCATTTAATTATTTCTTATTTTAAAAATCGTCTGCACGATTTTCATACGTTTTATCACTGACCTTAAATATTACGCAAATAATTTTCTTTTATATTTGGCTTAAATAATAGATTAGGCACATATGTGTTAATTTTAAATTTAATCATCGATTATTTCTTGTGGCAAAGAACATTTTATCACCGGTATTAGCAACAAATTCTATCAACCTCCAGGGGGTAGTGGAAAGGATAGTTTCATTCCTCTACTTACTATGGAAAAAAGTAGGAAGAACTTGCGAACTCTAACTCATGAAGAATCCAATATGGATGCGTCTATTCCAGGTACAACCGCTTCATAAATTTGAGTACTGACGGACAGATAACTTAGGCTATTATTATATAGGGGATGTTTCAAATAAGACTACATTAATTTCATGGTAGTTTTAAATTTAAAATTTAAAAATTTTATATTCTCTCCCGCTCTTTATCCTTATATTTAGTCAAAACTAAAACTCGCTCTAAGAACTGTAACACACACACACACACACACACACACACACACAAATTCCACTTATCTGTGATAAAAGTTAATGGAGATATTGAACTCAAAAATTGAGAAAATTTAAAGATTTTTTTCTTTTTTTTTTGGGATTGGTTAAAAAATTAATTATAGTAATTCAACGTTAAAATCACATTGCACTGTTCTTCTTACGTGGAAGGCTGGTTTCCTGTTTATGAAAAGGTCGTTGTTGTTATTGTCTTCTGCCACTTGGTCAAACCAAGTTCGATATAAGCCGGAGGTTACTCGATTTAACTCATTAACGCCCAGCTTCATTATTTGAGGACAATCAATAAATAGTTTGTAGAATTTTTATGTTTTCTTGAAACGATTCTTCCTTTTTAATGAAAATAGATATTAATCTGATGAACAATCTCCTAAGTTTTCAAATATGATATTATCTATAATTTTGTCATTTTGACATTTTTTGATTTTAAAGCTTACTATAGGAGCTTACTGTTTCTGAACTTACACCGGCCGAAATCATGGATAATAGCCATATCTGTCATAAATCATCCCTTTGCAGTACTTTGCTCATATGTGATAGCATATAAATCTCTTATCGCGAAGTTTTTATTTTTTTTAAAGACATCGTATGATGTTTTAAAATGACATCTCCTCACTAATGATGACTTGATGTCATATTTAAAGGTGTTTAAATTGCATATTTTGTTTTACTTCCAGGTATCTATAATAGCTTCTATGTTAGATATTTACTAATATTTAGTCATCAGAAATATCCGGGAGTTAACGGGTTAAGGCAAAGGTGTGCGCCTTTTGTTTCAACGAGGAGCTTAAAGGTGAAAGTACGACTTATACTCGAGTGGGTCTTCGTAATTTTGAAGCAAGGAGCAAGCAGAAATCCATAGTCTTGGCTTGCCACTCCCAGAGGTATTGATTGAGAACTTGGAGGACGTTGTGACCAAACATATTTTACGTGCCTCAGTCACCTTTAGCAAACATGGCGGATCTTAGTCCCCGAACCCGCGACCTTTCAATTAACCCCTTAACAGTTTCATTTTTTTCACTAATTCAATCCGAAAAATGCCACATTATTTTATTGCATGTTTATGTACATTTTGCATTTGTAAGCTGGGAAATGTTATTAAAAGCAATATTTCTAATTAATTTAAGCATTTATAACAACTTTTCTACAGTCAGTAAAGTAATATTTTCCCTGGAAGTTGTCTTTTCATGCAGTCCAGACAGTAAAGTTACGTTTACAGTTTTGCATATAGAAATACAAATATTTTCCATTGCCATTACTACACAGGTATTTTCGAATACAAATACTACAAGCACATTTACTTAACCTGTTTTTTCAAAGATCGGATTTAATGCGATGAATCTTAAAAGAGGGCAATATACAGAGTCCATAGTCACAGTTCGTGCAAAAATACCTAGTCTCTTTTCTAATTCTTTTGTCGCTGTCATTTTTCTTCAGTGAACACACATAGCACTGGTTTGCAGGTCTTAGTTTTTTGTTTGTAGGTGGAAATACCTCTAAAAAGTCTTTCTGGTTCAGTCTCTCAAAAACTCAAGTCAAAGTAAAGCCAAAAATTCAAAGATAAAAACTCATGTAAAACCTATCAGTAAGCCCTTGCTTTTAAACCAAAAAGAATACACTTTAAAAACTAACATCTTGAGGACATCTGTACGATTAATTTAATATTAAAAACACATAAGATACGGCTAAAACAGTGAGAACGACAAAGAAACGCAGATTGCCCGTATACCGTACGGGCAAATCATTAAAAGCACGGGATACACGCCCGTACGATGTACGAACAAAACAGGCAAGGGGTTAGGAGATCGGTGCCTTTGACGACTGATCTACCTCAGTTCATAAAAAGGTCGTTTTATAGTAAAGTGAATATACACTGTATTTTTCAGTGAAATAAGCTTTTACCAGGGGGTCTCTAACCAAGCCTTCTTTCGTCGTAAAAGAGACGTTGCAACCGGATTTCAACCTTGAATCTCTTTCTGAATACATACATTCCTACATGGAAATATGATGAAAAATGAAAGTTAGATTTTGATAAATTCTCCAGCTATTTGTATTCTTTAATACACGCACAGACATATATATATATATATATATATATATATATATATATATATATATATATATATATATATATATATATATATATATATATATATATATATATATTATATATATATAAGAAATATATATATCTAAGATATATTAAAGAAATTTAAGCAACCTATTAGAGATAAATTATTAATGTCAGTTCTGTACAACGCTAAGATTAATAACATAAATAATAAACTTAGTTTAACTGAGTATCCTGTAACAATAATTCATACCTAAATTAATTAAATGATGGTTACCATATATGCTAAAATATATTCCACGTGGCTAGTATTAATTATGTTACATAATGTTACATTGTATCTCATAATAATTACAGAATACATCAACAGTGCATATAACGTTGTATAAAAGAAAAAAAATCGTAATTATGTAATATATTAAAAAGTAGTAACGCAGATAATCTATTTATGATGATTGATTAAAAGTACTACGTTAAGTGGCGTTTGGGGATATTTACATTACAAATTGGTATTATTTTCATTAATTAAGGTATGCCGTACTCTTTCTTAATTTATTATTCTAATTTCGAAGGTAAAATAAAGTTAGTCTCTTATTAATCAGAAGTACAGGACTATTCTTAATTACCTCCGGGATTTCGAAAACGTTATAGTAAATAAACTAAGACGACTATCAGAACGAACTTTGATTCAAATACAGTGTTGTAATGTACTTACAAAAACACCAGTGTTCGTTCTCAAAGGGGTCCAACAATTCATTATAATTTTCTTTTTGTTTTTATACGTTATTTCTTAATCAACAGATTCTGAGATCCAAAGTAATGATTATGAATAATTATCAAGTTTACCTCCAGTAATTACAGGGGATCAGACTGGGGCCGTTTATAGGCTCTAAGTCGATACGGGTATTCGGGCGTACAGGACGTCGGTGTGGGCGTGCAGGCACGATATTTCGATGTCCGGCGACTCTTGAATCCTGACTTCTACTCCATTTTTCACCCTCTTTCCCAACACATCACCTCGGTTTTAAAGACCCCTTTTTTCTTTGCCAATCACTTGTTGGTGAAATTTTCCCACATCTGCAAACCTTTCGAACGTGCAGGTGGGCTCATTAAAATAGCCCCTTTTGTGAAAGCTGACATTATTTCTTAGCTCCTGCCCCTATATCTCACGGCTACATACCTGTCTGAGCTTGACCGTTACACTTGTGCCCCTCCGCGTTCTATAACTTCTCCGCAGGGGTCCCCACTAAAACTTGAAATCAACAGCTGCACCTAAATTCTTCTTGGAAATTTATTCCACAGCTGTGTATGCACGTACTGACTATCGCGGGAAAGTACATCAGTACATACAGAAAACAAATATTTTTATAATAGTAGTTGGCATTAGAAGGTAAAGGACGGTAAATTTCTGAAAATGAAATACCTATTTTTGCCATGCCACCCACGTTTACTGGATTTAACACCGTATAATGTATTTTTTGAGGCACTTTTACATTTACTGTGGTACTTTAAATAAGGTCTTTTAAATGACCTTGTTTTATTGTTACCTTTACCACGTGATTTAGCAGAACTGCGTGAGATGATCACATGTGTTATGAATACCATTGATAGCACCATGCTGATTAGAGCCTGGCAGGAACTAGACTATTATGTTGATAAATTCTGTGTGACCAAAGGTTTAATCACTGAACAGCTGTAAGTACTGTAAATAAAACGTAAACAGTTTCTGTATTAAGTGCAATGTTTCTTTTTGTTGCAATTGTCTTAGTTTTATTTTACTTTAACGTTCGACAAACCCCGTAGGGAATTATGAACAACTCTATATAAAAAATTAATTAAGGATCAATAAGGTAAATTTACTCTCATAGAAGTCGCATAGGTTGTTAGATAAACAAGTCCGGAAATATTATTGCGTAATACTGGTTACAGTTTGGAGTGTTCTCTCTTAATTAACAACCAACTATATTTAAAAACTCTTTTTCAAAACTGTACAGTCCATAAAATACAAGAATCAAAAGTTTCAAAATGCAAATAACCGCAGAATATATATCCAGCTGATAGCCCCAAAATATTAACCTTCAGGTAACACTAAATCATCAGTAACTTCCAAATTTTCAATCTGATTGAGACTTTATATCACAGCTCGAACTATACTAATTTAAACTCAAAGGTGAACTCTTTTTATAGTTTCTGTGGTAGGAGCAATGCCTTCTGAAACATGCTGGTTCTACAACCATGTAGAAGTTTCTTTGGTATAAATTTTTTGTCCCCAAAGTTGTCACCAAATGAACAATAATTTAAATAGAATGGTAACTATAAGGTATAGAAAATATACTCTCTAGTATTGTGCTGTTTCAAAATGCAACACTAAATATCTTTTACAATGTTCTTTTACCATTAAGTCCAAAGATGTGTTTTTAATCATTTTTTGGTTGTTTCTTAAAGAAAAAAATTTGAAATAATTCTTTTGCAAGTCTCTTTTTGTTTCGAAAAGAAATGCTGTTCATCTTTCAATTTCAAAATCCTTTCAAGAATTGTGTAAGAAGTTAGAAATATAAAATTAATTTATGACTTTATTATCCATATTTTGTACATCTATTTAATGAAATTTTCTTCAAATATTCTACATCATCTGAATTAAGTTGTCCATAAATTCTTTTTACTTTCTGTCGCTGCTCGGAAATAAAGAAAATGCTAGCAATTCATGTGCACTTCCAAACCATAAATCAGGAATTCATGAACATAAACTGCATTACTTGGACCATAAATAACAAAAACAGAACTCACTTCCTTACTGCTTTGTTTTTCCCCTAAAAGTGATTGTTCCCGGTCGAGAAAATAGATCATTTTTTCCACACCTCTATTTCCGAGACCGACAGATAGTATAAATGCCGTATCTCTGATTCCGACAGCCGGAAATACGATTGGTTTATCTCTGCCCACTTGCAAAAATAGACGAAAACGGAGAACACCGTGTGAAAACATCTCCTTTCGTGCACACATGTCATCAAGTGAAGAAACCGGAGAAATTTTTGTTGATCCAAGAGCAGTTTTTCAGAAAATTTGGCCTGGTAATCAGAGCAAAGCTAAAAATAAATGTATAGTTCAGCCTTGTTATTGTGAAATCGACATATTTTTCAGGATATAAAAGCGAATGGTATTCTATTATTTTTTAGAATTTATTCAAACTAAATATAAAATCGGATATTAAATATTTTTACTTGTTTGTTAAAGTTTCTCATGAGCCGATATTTCAAATAATTTGAGGGTATTATGCTGAATATAGTAGAATTTTTTTATGTTTTATTGTTATTAATCTCAGGATTTATTTTCAAACGTAGCCATGATACCATTTTTACCATTGATTAATATAAAATATTTTAACTTTAATATTCTGTTTCTATTAGACTACCAAATATTTAACGATTAAATGAGCAGATTATTAATGAAAATGTAATTGTACTCTAAAAAGATAGTTTCAATAACTAGAAACAGATATCAGTAGCAATGTAAATATTATATGTACATATGTTATTTAAACTGCGTTCTTAACAAGTACGTTTTTTTAAAACGCCGTTCAAATGACTCGAAACATTGATTTGCCGACCTTTCTTACCATTGATTAGCAATAAAATAGTTTTATAAAATATTTTAACCTTAATATTCTGTATTCTTTTAGACTACCAAAATATTTAACGATTACTAATGACCAGATTATTAATGAAAAATGTTTCAACTTGTACGCGGTGACAAAAGACAGTTTCAATAACTCGATCTAACAGAGCGTATCAGCAGCAATGTAAATATTATATGTATATACGTTATTGAAACTCCATTCTTAAAAAACAAGCACGTTTTTTTAATACGCCGTTTAAAGGAACCGAAACATGGATTTGCAGAAATTTCTTACCATTGAATACCTCTCTATTGATTAGCTATAAAATATTTTTATATAATATCTTAATTTTAAAATTCTTTACTCTTTAAAACTACCAAAATATTTAACGATTACATAAAGATTATTAATGAAAAATGTTTAAACTTGTACTCGGTGACAAAAGACAGTTTCAATAACTCGATCCAACAGAGCGTATCAGCAGCAATGTAAATATTATATGTATATACGTTATTGAAACTCCATTCTTAAAAAACAAGCACGTTTTTTTAAACGCCGTTCAAATGACTCGAAACATTGATTTCCCAAACTTTCTTGCCATTGATTAGCTATAAAATATTTTTATATAATATCTTAATTTTAAAATTCTTTACTTTTAAAACTACCAAAATATTTAACGATTACCAATGAGCGGATAATTAATGAAATGTGTTTCAGTTTGTAAGCGCTGACAAAAGGCAGTTTCACTCACTCGATCCAACAAATGTAAATATGTATATATATTTATAAAAACTGCTCTTAAAAACAAGCACGTTTTTTATACGCCATGTTCAAATGACCCTAAACATTGATTTCCCAAACTTTCTTGCCATTGATTGGCTAGAAAATATTTTTATAAATTATTTAAACTTTAAAATTCTGTATTGCTTTAGACTACCAAAATACTCAACGATTAATAAGAGCAGATTATTAATGAAAAATGTTTTAGCTTGTATGCGCTGAAAGAAGACAGTTTCAATAACACGATCGAACAGAACGTATCAGTAGCAATGTAAATATTATATGTACATACTTTATTGAAACTCCGCTCTTAAAAAATAAGCAATTTTTTATACGTTATTCAATGACCCGAAACACTGATTTGCCGAACTTTCTTGATATTAATTAGCTATAAAATATTTTCATAAAATATTTTAAATTTAAAATTCAGTATTCGTTTAGACTACCAAAATATTTAACGATTACCAACGAGAGAATTATTAATGAAATGTGTTTCAGTTTGTAAGCGCTGACAAAAGGCAGTTTCACTCACTCGATCCAACAGAGCTTTTCAGTTACAATGTAAGTATTATATGTACATACGTTATTGAAATTCCGCTCTTAAAAAACAAGCATGTTTTTTTATACGTCGTTCAAATGACCCTAAACATTGATTTGCCAAACTTTCTTGCCATTGATTAGCTACAAAATATTTTTATAAATTATTTAAACTTTAAAATTCTGTATTCTATTAGACTACCGAAATATTTAACGATTAACATCGAGCAGATTATTAATGAAATATGTTTCAGCTTGTATGCTCTGACAAAAGATAGTTTCAATCACTAGATCTAACAGAGCGTATCAGTAGCAATGTAAATATTATATGTACATACGTTATTGAAACACCACTCTTAAAAAACAAGCACGTTTTTTTTTACGCCATTCAAATGATCCGATACATTGATTTGCCGAACTTTCTTGCCATTAATTAGCTATAAAATATTTTTATAAAATATTTCAACTTTAAAATTCTGTATTCTTTTAGGCTACCAAAATATTTAACGATTACCAACGAGCAGATTATTAATGAAAAATGTATCAACTTGTACTCGCTGACAAAAGATAGTTTCAATCACTAGATCTAACAGAGCGTATCAATAGCAATGTAAATATTATACGTACATATGTTATTAAAACTCCGCTCTTAAAAAAACAAGCACGTTTTTATACGCCATTCAAATGAACCGAAACATTGATTTGCCGAACTTTCTTGCCATTGATTAGCTCTAAAATATTTTTATAAAATATTTTAACTTTAAAATTCTGTATTCTTTCTAATTTAACGATTAAATAATTATTAATGAAAAATGTATGTGTCTGTCAAAAAAATAAAAGAATTTTCAATCACTGATGATTAGAGTAACATGTGATTATGTAAGTTTTGAATATTAATAAAAAAACTGTTTTTTATAGCCGTATACCCGATTGATTTGCCGTTTTTCTTGTTATTTTACTTTAGAATAAAATGAAAGATATTTTGAAAAATTTATTTTAATTAAAATATTTTATCATTTCTAATTTTATCATATATACAGCATTTACAAACAGATATAAAATTATTAATTTAACTTAAAAAATGTTTTTATCTTTATTCGAGAACGTACATAATATTGAATTTGTTAGCTTATTTATAAAAGACAGTTTTGACAATTTCTTGTATAAATATTTATATTTTATTAAAAAAAAGCACGTTATACAATTGAAAAATTATTTTTTTTCAAAATTATTTAGCTATGTTCATAATGATTTTTATGATTTTTTTTCTTTTTTTAATTTAACGTCTTTCAAAATATGTAAAATATTGTAGAGAAGAACATATTATTTTAAATAAAATGTTTTTGCTAAGAAATATATGTTCTCAATTACAATGAATGGATATGATATGTTTTTAGTTTGTGAAACGTATTGAATACATTCATAATGAGAAAAATTTCTTTTTATTTTCTTGTGTAAATGAAAATTTTTTAGTTTTTATAGAAAATTTGTTTTACAATTTGTGAAAATGCTATTTCTTTTTTTAATTAGATGATAAATTAGAATTAATCGTTTGCTAGAAAATAATGCTTGGATAATCAGAAACGTCGTAAAAAAACAAAACAAGAATGATTTAATTTTTAAAAAATTATTTAAATTTAAAATTTTTACAGTTTGATGTGGTTTTTAAATCTATATAAAAAAGAATGAAAAATTTTTTTATATATATTAATCGAGATTTTTGAAAAATATCATAATTTTAGTGTTTTTTGTGAGAATCATTTTATTATTGTGATTTAATAACATTTACTTTTTGTTTTATTTATGAGTAAAATAATGAAAAATTTGTGGTTTTTTGAATATTGTGCTTTTTCATTTTATAAAATTCATTTTCAGATTAAAAAATTATAATTTGTCGAAATGGTTAATACTTTAATAAGTCTACACATAATCAGAAAAAATGTACTAAAAAAAAAAAAAACAATAAAAAAAAAAAAAAAAAAAAAAAAAAAAAATAAAATAAAAATAATCCAAAAATCTCATAATACAGACGAAATAACATCATAAAAAAAATAACGTAAAAAAAAAAAATAATTCAGTAAAATTAAAAAAATTAAAACGTTAAGAGCTCACCAAATTCGTTTAACGGCTAACTGCGTTTAACTCATGGCGCCAACCAATGGTGGGACGCATTTCTCCGTTTAAACAGAGATTAATCGTGCTTAGCTGTTAAACGACTTTGGTGAGACCGGTCCTAACTGTTATAGGGATTTCAGAATTAATCAATACACTGTCTACCAATAAGTATTTGGACACCTATGCAAATGACGATATCTGCGGTCCTGAGGTACGCCAAGGCCTCCGCCGGCATACATTGTGTAGGAAACAGCATTGGCATTAGTCGGATGCAAGATACTGTACATTTTGGATGACAATGTGCTTCCTACGTTGTGGCAGTTTTACGGGTTGGACCCCTGTTACTTTCAGAACGACAATGCCAGTTGTCATGTTTCGAGGTTAACCAAAGCTTGGTATGGTGCCAATGGAGTTCATCGAAGGGATTGGCCTGCCCAGAGCCCAGACCTGAACCCTATCGAGAACCTCTGGGACGAGTTGGATCGCCGAATTAAGGGGTGCACTACCAGTCCAAAATCGGTGAAGGAACTTGTATGTCTACTCCAAACCGAGTGGAAGACAATACCACTAACTGTAATACAAAGACGTGGAAAGTATGCCCCGGAGGGTTCACGTTATAATTGCCACTCGTGGTGGCTCTACCAATTATTGATTTTGAATAAAGTTAGTTTTTCTTTTCTATCACAGATGTCCAAATACTTATTGGTAGACAGTGTATTGACATATGTTTCCTATGGAAATTGCATTATGAGAAACAAAGAAATAAGACAAATCAATTTAATTTATACTACGTTATGAGAAAACCGCTTTATAAGAAACTGAGATTTAGTAGAAATTAAATCTATTCGTACTGTGTTATATAGAGTTTCATAAATAAATAAATTGTACATAAATCAGATCTATATAAAACTGCTTTTTCAATTTATCAAGTAGTGATTAACAAGGTTGATTTCCCGATAACTGAAATCAGGAATGCTTCATAAATGCAAACTAAAAATTTTAACACATCGAATAACTGCTGCCGTATGTAAATTTTTCAAGGCATTTGAGTGGTTTAAATGTTCTTGTACTAAAAAAGTGTTATAAGGAGACTGTGTTATATAAGACTTTTTGTTGTTTTCACTCCGCGTTATATCAAAATCACGTTATTAAAATACCATGTTAAAGACGACTGGAGTGTATACTAGGTTGCGTATTTTGGTGCTTGGATGTCAGCATAAGTCGTGGATTTTGACCACTGGGACAGGCTAACGCAGAGTTCCAATGGGACCTACTCCTCGTTGGAGGCCACTGCCAAATTTTTAACTTTTTTTTTGTTTGTTTCTTTGTTGTAACTCTCGGAATTTTTGCGAGGCTCCGTTAAGTTTTTTCGGGCACGCTGAGTCACGGGGGTTTTGCAGGGTGGACCAATGGAAGTCAGTTACAGTGACCTCATCGTGCTGATCTCGAGGTACAGGGTTGCGACTGCCTCCCCTCTAAATTTCCTGGTTTCTAGTTTGGCTATTCGGTTTCTCGTCTGTCATTGCTACGAGCTAATTTTTTTTCTTTTTTTCCTTCTGTTTGGTTCGCATGGTTTGTTCCACCCTCATTAATTCTGGCGTCTTGAGATCCACTAAGCGTCCAGTTGTATTCCAAATTACACGCTATTCTAGTGCTACTCTTCTGGGTTTTACCCGTGTTGCCGCCTGCGGCTCGATGGATGCGCGGCGGGTACTTTGATGGGTCGTGCCGTGGTGGGGTGGTCCCATGCTTGCGATCTGCCCTCCACCGCCGGACTCAGACCAGAGGGCCTTACGTCTATAGTGGCCCGGTTTTTGGCTCATAATTACCTCTTATCTAGTTTTCAATAAAATTTTTGCACTACTGTTTTACGAAAAATTCAATTTTAATTATTTTTCCGAGTATTTCATGCAATTATAATTATAAAGAATCTTGACCAACGAGCTCAGTGGCCGAATGGTCAAAGTACGAGATCCCGACCAGAAGTTTGTGGGTTCGATGCTACCCGTGGCGATTGATCCAAAGTATGGATTTTTAGTTAAAAAAATGTTATTTATTGTTGCTTTATGTTCTCGAACATTCTATATCTCTCTTTATTATGTAAATTAGTTATTTTTCGAATATTCTATTCGGTTATAAAAGCTGATACCCCCTAGTTGTAGGCAACTTCTCGATCTTGTAAAGTTGCGAGTTGCGACTTAGTTTCAATAAATTTACCTGTTAAGTTAAGCGGTGTGTTCATTCGAATCTTCGTGACAATAATGATTATGACAAGTAGCTGGAACTCGGTTGGATAGAGAGTAAAAAACATTTATTGCCCTCATTTTTGACCTATAATCCATAATTACTGTAAAATTAATCAGATGATGGAAATTATACAGATATAAAACCAACTAATGAGGGTTTCTACTAAGTGATTCTTATCGTTTTTGAAGCTTTGAAGTTACACATATTTTGAAAAATGACATAAAACGTAAAAAAACATTCCTGCAGGACAATTGATGAAAAATAACGTAATACATCACAAATTCTCCTGGACGACAATTTTGAAAAATTATCGAATTGTGAGATAAATGAGAATAAAAGACTTTAAGATGGTGGGTAATTTTTAAATCTTTTCTGATTTAAAGCATTTTGAAATTCTGTTCGTAGGCAGTGGAATTAGCGGGTTCAAGTGGCACATTTTCCACTCATGTTTGGAACTATAAGGCAATTTGTCGTAAGTTCAAGAACTACTATAATGCCCTTCCCATTCATTTTCACGTGTACGACAGTCAATAGACAAATAATAAATTGCCCTTCCGTTTGAAACTAAAGCCAGAATTGTCATAATTTGAGAATTTGCCCTACTGCGTGAAATCGCCTTGTTTGTCGCAACGTCATGAACTACTATAATGCCCTTCCCATTCATTTTCACGTGTACAACAGCCAATAGACAAACAATAAACTGCCCTTCCGTTTGAAATTAAAGCCAGAATTGTCATAATTTGAGAATTTGCCCTACTGCGTGAAATCGCCTTATTTGTCGCAACGTCATGAACTACTATAATGCCCTTCCCATTCATTTTCAAGTGTACAACAGCCAATAGACAAACAATAAACTGCCCTTCCGTTTGAAATTACAGCCATAATTGTCATAATTTCAGATGTGCCCTACTGCGTGAAATAGCCTTATTTAGCAAAAGTGTCTAGTCTCATTAGCCCTAATGTATCAAAAGAGAAGAATTTAGCGCCTCAAATAATATAACCAACCAATTTTTCTTTACATGAAAAATTACTCCTAGCACCAGAAGAAACACAATGTACCTGTGTGTTGAATATAATAATTATAATTACGAGCTTGAATACCAAATTTCTTTCGTGTATTACTATTGTGTATTGTAAAGCACCCATATTCAGCTGATCAATTTTGCCACCTCTCGGAAGAGTTTTTGCTTCACAGATTCCACTGTCTGTCGGATTCTCTATAGTTTTGCGCATTAAGCTTTGTGCTGTTTTCATTTATCATTATTGACTTGCAAAGTAAGCAGATAATCATTATGAGTGCCTGTACGCCAATTCATAATATGTCGGAAGAAAATAAACATGAAACGATTATGCGTTCGATAAGCAATCAGAGGCGCAACCAACTGAAACTAACGAATCAAGAGATATTTTACTTGATAACATTTCCCCTGTCAGGTCACAATTAAGGCTAGGAGGTTTTTTTTCCTTTGATGATCAAAGGTTTTCAAAGTCACAAGGTATAAAAGGTTAGGATGATTTATCTTGACTTACCATAAATCAAATTTCAAATTGCATGACCAAAATTTTAAATACAAGCTATGTGAGGTATTATACTAGTACATTAACATTTGTTTGTCACATCCCCTATATAATAATAGCCTAAGTTATCTGTCCGTCTGTTCGCGAATTTATGAAAATGGATACAAGCATCCATATTGGATTTTTATGAGTTAGGGTTAGCAAAATTCAAAGTCAGTTCGAAATCCACCCCATCCCCCCTTTTCGAGAGTTTTATGCTATTATTTCAGGCCTTATTCTCCCTCTTATGCTAAATTCATTCTTGATAGGATGGCGAGGGCGGAAAGTAATATTTAACGTGGACTATTTTTATTTGACCCTCATATACTCGAATTAGTTCCATACCCACGAGTAGGTGTGGCACGTTCGGTACAGTGTCTGCCCATTTGAACGTCATACTTCTTGCGTTGGTGGTTGGTTAGCCTAATTTGAGGGTGCCTCTTGATTTTCGAAGTTGTGATCGCGGTTGATCGCCAAGCGCCAATGTTGTTTTATTTATGGAAACGTCTGTAGTTTTTTTTTTTTTAAACCCAATCTTGATTTTGATTGTTTTAGATTTTAGATCTATTTTTGAATGTATAACAGTATATGTAATTCCAGAGGTCAGTTAGTTCTGCCTTGGATGTCGGCTGGTAAGGTTAATAAGGAATTTCACGCAGTAGGGCAAATTCTCAAATTATGACAATTCTGGCTTTAGTTTCAAACGGAAGGGCAGTTTATTGTTTGTCTGTTGGCTGTTGTAAACATGAAAATGAATGGGAAAGGCATTAAAGTAGTTCGTGACATTGCGACAAATTGCTTTATTTTGGATTGGCGCCAAACAAAAATCCTCAATTTCGCCAAGGAAGCACCTTCAAATATATTTTTACCTTGGTGGTTTTGTCCCGGACGCAGCCAATTTTTTTTAAATGTCTAATTAATTTAATATTTTCTGCTTTTTCTTTTAAATTCTTCTTCCTAAAGTTGTTTTATTATTTTTAAAATAATTTTTTACTATTTTTTCCAACTTTTTATTATTTTTATTTTATTAAATTCACGCATTGTTGTACGGATGTCCCTAGCCGCAGAAGCATTTCATGTTTTGTATCAAACTCTCTTCTCTTAATGTAATAATAGCCTAAATTATTTGATTGTCTGTACTCGAATTTATGAAGCAGTTGGACGTGGAATCGATAGAGCATCCATATTGGATTTAGGGTTAGCAAAATTCAAATCAAGTAAAGTTTATTAAATTCAGGCGATTAAATTTATCTATTTATCACATAATAAATACGTAAAAATAACAATTTGTTTTCTAGCATTCTTTTAACCACCTCATTTACCATTTATTTTAGATTATTTAAATATCTTTTGCATTGTTCCCATACGTTTTATCACTAAACTTAGATATTACGTAAATAATTTACTTTTATATTTGGTTTAAATAATAGATTAGACACATATGTGATAGTTTTAATCGATTATTTTTGTTGAAATACAATTCTCAGCCAAAAAACAAACCATTTTTTTTTTTACCTTTCTCTAAGGATACTTTACAATTCTGGAAAATTAAAAATTTTACTAATCCCGTCATATGACGGGCTATATGCTAGTTTGGAAATAATAAATTGCCGATTTATATTACTAGGATTTATGAATTTATTTTTAAGAGTTAACGAGAAATTTTTACGTTTTCTAATTTCATTTTTAAACAGTAGAAGACAAAATAGTAAGCAGGACAGTATCTTTTTTTCTTTCATTTGGGGACCTAATTAGGAATTTCTAATGGGTTTTATATCGGACTCTTTAACGTCTCTCGAAAACGCTACTTATCCTACGCCTAGTTTGTGACGTCACATTTCATGAAAACATTGACAGCCTATGTTGTTTACATGGGAGAAGGCGACTTTTTAATTTGTTCCTCTCTTAAGAATCGCATAAATAGAAATTTTTTTTATTATGTCTGACATTAAAGTCAGACATAATAAGTTAGCCGACCACTGGCCGTTTGGTTAGGGCGCTGATCGTCAGTACCGGAGTTCGTGGGTTCGAATCCCACTATGGCATGGATGTTCGTAGCTGTTCGGAATCACCTTTAAGCAGTAGGTCCCTGTCTCATTAGCCCTCATGTACTGTATTATGCCATTCAATACTGTATTATGCCATTCTGTACGAATTCAACAACTAATTGTAGTGAAAAGATATTTCTCAGCTTTCCAAAGACCTCAGTATAAGTAAAACTTGGATTAATGCTATGAAAAGAGATGAGAAATTAAACCCCAAATTATCATAAAAATCATCTCTTTCGAATTGTGAAGACTATTTTATTATAATTGAACCTTTGCATTTTTTTAATATTGCGTTTAAAAGTGCTGTCGGTTAACCAGTACTGTTTTTCTTTTACAAAATCACTCATTTTGGAGTATTTTCACAAAGGTTAGTTACTTTATAATGAGTTTATGAAGATGGATATAAATTGCAATAATTATTTAATACATAACTTAAAAAAATATGTATTATCAAGGTGTTTAAATATTTTCTTGAGGGATATCAACTTTCTTGAACTCTGTGACATCTTTCAATCAAACTGGAGGCTAATTTGAAAAAAATGTATATTTTTTTAAAATACTCACTGAAAATACTTAAAGAATGTAAATTTAATTCCAGAAACCAGACACATTTTTAATATAATATTTATATTAGGCAATAAAAATGTATTAATATTTAATACATAAATCAAAAGTAATACAATCTTTAAAGTATAAAAAAGTACTACGAAGAATCTGAACAATGCATACATTTCAAAAAGTGATTTGTGATTTTTTAAATAAATAGTAGATATATATTTATAATTAAAGTATAAACACACAAATCCATTCCCCCAAATGTGCAAATTCCTCATTGTTTAGTGTTCTGGATGTCATTCAGAGATAAGTTCAAAACTAACTGATTGATAATATATAACTTATCCGTCAACGTTAAAAACGGCATTTTTTTGCATAAAATCATAATTTTTTTAATTTCTGTATTGTAAAATTTCAACTTTTAGGCTTCTAATTCTGTTTTTGTTTAGTCTCTATGCCATTTTAAAGAAAAGTTACAGCGGTTTAAACATCAGTGACAGCTGTCAAAACAAAACGGAAGTAGCGACTTCTGAACCGGAAGTTGTGAATTTAAAGCCTTTTAAAAAGCATTTTTTGGACAAAACTTTTTAAATTTTCATGAAGATTAGTTTAAACGTTTTTCTAGTATTTTTAATAATTAGCAACTTGGCAATTAGAAAGTTTTGAAGCAAGAAAGTGTGGCGAATTTTATACATTTATTTTAATATTTTAATAGTTAAAGTTGTTTTCATAAACTTCAAATGCATTTTTCTCAGAACGGTATTTTTAATAAGATGTTGAAACTTAAAATGTGATTTCTCAAAAAATTCTTAAAATATTTTGTTGAAAATTATTATGAATGCTTTTGATAGTATTTACTAGTAAATGACCTAAAAGCTTTAAATTTGGATAATTTTTAATGATGTTACGCTCATAGTTAGACATAAAGGTAATGAAAATTCTTTAAAAATTCAATGTGTATGATTTTCAAGGACCAAAATTTTTTACCAAATGTAAATTAAGCAAATATTTCAGTTGATTCAATAGTCCAGTGTATAAGAAATGTGCTGCTTTAAAAAACTATTGAAATAATTTAATTTATTAAAAAATTAGACCTTTTGAAAAAACCTGATTTTTTTACTAAATTTTCTTCATTTATTAGTGTGAAGAAAATATCAAAAAATTTTAATTTTGCAGATAGAAATGTAACATGTTTTCTATATTAGTAAGACTAGAGCTGTTTCTAGTCTTTACCTCTTAAAAATCAGGTTTAGTTTATGTGATTTGTAGCTTATTGTAATGTTAATTTATCTTTTAAATTAAGAAATTGTAAAACACATTACGGATTTACATAAGATTATTAAAGTATCATTTATTAAATTTTAAACCACGTTAGCTTCTGTAATGTTAAATTTAAGTAATAATCATCAATCAAAGAGCAATTTCAAATTGACAATCAAAACAATTTGAAATGACAAAAGGAAAATATTGGAAAACATTTTAACCTAAGTTTACGACTATAATTCAAGTAACCCATATTACTAGAATTTATTGTAATTTCAGTTCAAATCGCTTCAAGTATATGCTGTTCCCAGGAATCATCATTGCGTAAAAATTCAAGGACAATTTAACATAATGGAAGAGGTAAAAAAAATTAGACCATTATGTAGGTCAAAAGCTTAAATGTGCCGTAAAATCTACTTTTGGATAAGAAAGTTTAGTTTCACGAAAATTATATTACGGACAATACATGTGGGGAAATACGCAGTATTCGTTTAAATTTGTTATACACCTGCTATGTATCGAAGTCTCACATGTGGCTTCTAATTTGATTTACTTCCCGATAACAGATGGTTGCACAAAATTGAAAAGTTGACATCTCAGTTTTGTTAAAGAAGTGAATGCAGAAACAAAACATTTTGATTGTGTTTGATTTTGTCTGTATACTACTAATATTTCTTAAAAATACATTTATAATAATGTAAAATTTTAATGCACACACACACACACACACACACACACACACACACACACACACATATATATATATATATATATATATATATATATATATATATATATATATATATATATAGAGAGAGAGAGAGAGAGAGATAGATAGATAGATAGATAGATAGATAGATAGATAGATAGATAGATAGATAGATAGAGAGATAGATAGATAGATAGATAGATAGATAGATAGAGAGAGAGAGAGAGGTAGAGAGAGAGAGAGGTAGAGAGATATATATATAGAGCGAGATAGATAGAGAGAGAGAGAGAGGTAGAGAGAGAGAGAGAGAGAGATAGAGAGAGAGATAGAGAGATATAGAGAGAGATAGATAGAGAGAGAGAGTGAGAGAGAGAGTGAGAGAGCGTGAGAGCGAGAGAGAGAGCTTGTGCGTGTTTGTGTATTTTTGAAAAAATCCATGCCATTTATCATAAAACTTTAGACAAATATTTTTTTAATATATTTTCTAATAACAAACGTTACGAATTTATTTAAAAATTAAAAGAAATTAAAAGAAGAATTTAAAGGAGTTTTATTATACTAATAGTGTTATACGTGATTTCCACTTTCCTCGATATAAAATACTTCATGTCTTTCGATAAATTAGGCCTTTATTTGATTATTATAAAAGTACAGGCATGCTTACAGTAAAACAGCAATAAACATTTCTAAAACTTTAGATTACATATCGTCTACATACCTTCTTTAAAATAATTAGTAATTTGATCTGAATTATTGGAACTAAAATACTATATTTCACCCTTGTTACGCTAAAAAAGAAGTTATTTTCTTATCTTAACCATTCACGTTTTAATTTCTCACAGAATTTGCATCGTATCTATGGGAACATTTCTTACTTTTCGCTTCATGAGGTATGAGAAACAAGAGAGTAAAAATAGTTGTCTGTGAACAAAAGCTTTTTTTAGTCTGCTGTAAAACAAATACCACACTTTATGTATGGTCTGAATTACGTATGCATAACGTTACTTCCTCTAACTTTTCCAACCTAGGTAATGTATACGCAGAGAGAGCTGCATAATTATCGTTTTATTTATTAAAACCATGTATTCTGAGAAAAATATTAAAAAAATACGGGATCTTTTCTTGAAATTCGTAGAGCAGGAGTTTCCAACTGGCAGCCCATGAAATTTTGATAAAAAATCAAAGCTCAACAGTTTTTTTCGATGAAATTCATTAAAATTCAGCAGAGAACTAGACTTTCAAATTTGCCCTTGCTTTATCTTCTGAGATTAACATTAAAATAGCTGATGATGGACAGGCATTCCTTGAAGCAGGTGACCATCCAAATTGCTTTCAGTAACTTATCCTTTTTAAAATTTTATTTTGATTTCATTAGTAATTTTACTTTGTCTTTTTATCAGTAGTTTCTATCCTTTATGCTGCTATATCTCACTAATTATATCCCCGACTCCCAATCTTTTTATTTTATATACATTATAAAGAATACTAACATTATTAAAAGAAATGAATACTGAAAACTACAATTAATAGAATAATACCAAGGTATCTATAAAACGCAAACAAACATGTAAATTTATTTCTATATTAAACGACTTATGTATTTTACATTATATTTTTAATTTTATAAAATTTTATTTTTTATACTATATTTTTATATTTATAATTAACTTATTTACCTACTACTACCTACTTACCTATATTTACCTACTTTTCCTCACTAAATATTTCCGCGACTCCCTACCTTTTATTTTTATAGACATTATAAAAAATACTAACATTATTAAAAAACGAATACTGAAAACTACAATTAATAAAATAATAACAAGGTTTCTATAAAACGCAAGCAAACGTGTAAATTTATTTCTATATTAAACTTATGTATTTTACATTATATATTTAATTTTATAAACTTTTATTTTTTATATTATATTTTTATATTTATAATTAACTTATTTACCTACTACTACCTACTAATCTATATTTACCTACTTTACCTAACTAATTATCTCCGCGATTCCCTACTTTTTATTTTTATAGATATTATAAAGAATACTAACATTATTAAAAAAAACGAATGCTGAAAACTACAATTAATAAAATAATAACGACGTTTCTATAAAACGCAAGGAAACATGTAAATTTATTTCTATATTAAACTTACGTATTTTACATTATATTTTTAACTTTATAACGTTTTATTTTTTATATTATAATTTTGTTGGAGGGGAGTACTTTACAAAGTGCCAATGACTATTTTTTTCCGTTATTCATCTCAATATATCCTTTTCATTACAGTCAGTGTTGAAAAAGTGCATTTCACCTAAATAAGATGTTCAAAATAGTAAAAGCACTACCAAAACTGAGCGTTTAAAAAAACGACGTTTTTAAAATCTTCCTGATAATTTTTATCCGGGAATTAAATTGAATTTATAAAAATGAATGATAGAAGAAAATAAATATTCATTAACTTGTTTTTTAATTGTTACTCATTGATATAAGGCTTTGTTTATTAGTAGATATCATGGTATAAAAATAATTTGATGAAAAATTTCAGCGCCTTCTCTGCAATACTCCTCGTTTCCCAGGTTGGAAATCGCTTATTTAGATAATAATCTTTCTCCTTCTAGCCAATACTAATAGAAATTGTTAACACTAATTGAAATAAACTGACATTGTTGAGTGATCGGCTTAAAAATTCAATTGTTTGAGGTTTAATATTTTTTTGTTTATTTATAACTTCACTCTTTTACGCATTTATAAAATAATTAGTGTAATAAGAGTTTTGATTATTTTTTTTAAATTTCAAAAACTTAAAATTAAACGCTATTTTCTATTTTGATTTTATACTTTTCATGTTTTTTTTCTTATATTTAAAATGTATAAACAGTCCAGTGCCCCAGAAATGTATTTCAAAACACAGGGATTTACAGTTGTTTTAAGAAAACTAAAATATGAAACTTCGTTTTTGATTAAATTATAAATATTATTTGATTGGAAATTGTTGCTTTAGATATTAATCTTTTACCTCCTAACCATCTGTCAATATTAATTGAAATATATAGACACTGTTGAATAATCGTCTTCAAAATTCAATTGTTTGAAGTATAATAGATTTATGTTTATTTTTAATTTAACTCTTGCATGCAATTGTAAAATAATTATTGTTATAAGAGCTTTAATTATCTTTCTTAAATTAAAGCTATTTTCTAATTTTGATTTTCAGCTTTAATTTCATATTTTCATCTTTACCATGTACCATCTTCAACAGTATTCATTTTCACATTTAAAATGTACGCATAATAATGAAGCCTAAAGATATGCAGTAGAACCTCTTTTTAACGACCCCACGATACAACTACCCTTTCGTTAGAACGACCATCTTAAAAAGTCCCAATTATTTTACCATAGGAATAATGTTAATTTTGAATCATTACAACGACCCAAAGCGTATTATTTTTCGTTAGAGCGACTGCCAATTTTAGTCCTCAGAACTCATGAGCAAGTGGGCTATTTTAAAATTATTGTACTGTGATGCAACTTCAAGAAACCTGTGCTCCCCTCTTTGTGTTTGCTCAAAGGACCCTTTCGTCACGTACGACATTGATGTCCTAGGTAGATGACACTCCAGACACTAATAAAATGACCCAGCTGCTCAGTGTCAAATTTCTGGATCTTCAATTATCTTTTAATGAGTTAGTTGAGGTAGACGAAACTTTACAGTACTGCGAAAAAAAATTTGAATGAGGACAATTTTATTGCCTGAAATGAAGAAATCTACGATTCTGAAGACGGAGAAGAAATCGTCCAAGCTTTTGAAAAAATGAATGAAAAAGAAGCCTTCAATGCAATAAATGCCTTGCGTCTATATTTTGAAGGACAATTTTATTCTGAAGATATTCTTCAAAATCTAACGGATATGGAATCAGTCATAATGAAATATTCCCAAATGAACTTGAAATAGGCATCAAAGACTTTTTTTCAAAAATTCAGTAATGGAAACACAAATAAATAGACGTATTCTCTAGGTATGTACTGTTGCATCATTTCTTTGCTATTTTTTATTATTAATTTTTTAATTCGTTACAATGACCTTTCATTACAACGACCATATGATGTTGGTCCCACAGGGGTCGTTATACCGAGGTTTTACTATAATTTATATCACAGGGGATCCCATCTGTTTTAAGCAAACTAAAACAATTTAACCTTTGTTTCTAAGATATACATTTTATTTCATATTGGCACCTTTGTCTAATTTCCGGAATTAAAAAAAAATGACCGGTATGAAAGCGCTGCCCGCAGTCAGACCTATTCCAAACTCTATTCTCATTCCCTTACAGGTTGGATCGTTTGGAAATATTTTGAAAACAGAAGATGTTGAAAACTGAAAGTTCAAATACTGAAAGTTCAAATGAGATGTAAACGATATGACGTCAAGCAGTGTTCATAACCTGTTTTATTTTCCTCCGATACGTTTCCTGTCAGAGTTAATTTATAATTTTTGACTTACATTATCGTCATACTTTCGGGCATCTGACGTCATGCGTAGACAATAACCGGGTGATTACGAACCGTGATGTAACCAGCTCATTCAGTCAGGGGTCTTTGTAACTTCTTTCTAGAGTTGGTCAGATAGTTTGATAAAACGTTTCTACAACTCTGTAGAGAAACGAAGAACTAAAGTCTTTTTGAATAGTTTAGTAATGTGCTTCTCACAAGATCTCACAGGAAGATTTCTCAACAGTACTCCCTGGGTCAAGCTCTCTCGTACTGGAGTAACTATTAGTGGTAATGCATCCAACTATGAATATGAGTTGGCAAAACATACACAGAAAAGTTAAATATAGGTATGGGGAAAAAAGGGAAGGAATTGCTTGAGTTTAGGCGAAAAATTAAAACATAGTAGGTAACAAATAGATTAAACCAGCTGAAGATAAAATAGAGTTCAAACATGATACGAGATAAGCTGGTCAGAAAATAGGACAAGAATTAAATTTTTTAAAAAATTTAAATGATTAAGTACAGAACGTAGGCAGAACTCCCAGATACTGTGCAAGCACAGAACACTGTTGGGATTCAGAAGCCAAAAAATAGGCCAATAGAATTTCAAAAGACCGACGAATGGCAATCTTAGGATTTCACCATCCAAAATAGGAGCCCTAAAGTATACTGCTGCAGCTAAGGCTAGCAGAGAGAGAAGAAAGGGGGGGGGAGAACACTAACGAGTAGGGGAGGATTGAAACCTAGGAACTAGTGACCAATCCAAATCTGGGAAAAAACAAGCGTCAGCAAATATAATTCAAGTAAATTCTTTACCTAAGATGGCCATGGGACCACGTCTATTAGAAGTGTCTGCATAGTCATACTGAGCTAGTTCAATTAAGTGATTAATGCAGAGTTTATTATTAAATTTAATGGCAAGATTTTGATAATAATTTTGAAACGAGGGGACATTAATTTCCCTGTGATTGAATGTGCTTCAGTTTTAATTGACTATAAGCATTCAAATACTTGATAAAATTATTGGTAGCTCTCCAAACGAAATAAAACAGTTTAATTGTGTTAAACTTGATGAAGCCCCGTATAATGAAAATTATAAATCAATACTGAAACAATATGAAATAAAAGAAACAAAGAGATTTCTAATGTAGGGAGCAAAATCTCTGAAAATCTCATTTCCGTTTATTTTGTGGGAACTTAGTGTATGTGATCGAATTCCCCTGCTAGTATGAATGTCTGAAGCCGTTTGAAATTTGCTTTAAAAAATAAGTCTCAGATTCATTTGAACTCGTGTTGCAAAACCGTAGTCCATATGGCTTCAAAGCAAACTGTTTATTTGGTATTAAACTTGATAGACGATGAATCAAAATATTTATACTTATGACTAAAAACTCAGTGAATGAATAATTAACGTCTTTTCTTAATTTTCACTGCACCACAATTGTCACATAAATATTTAAGCATGCTGCCATGCATCAAATGTAGTTCATCTCATAATAGAAAAGAGAAGTATTTAGTCCATTCTTAGCCCGAAGAGCGCGAACAATGAGCGGCTAAATTAAAGTGATGAACCATTAAAAAAATTCGAATCTATTTTCCTTTCTCTTTCGCATGCAAAGGAACGAAACTCGTGCAGTACATCTTACACTGCAAATTGAGCCTTAACACGTCAATAGTGTCGAAACATCACTCCGATAAAAAAAATAGCATCTACGTCTGTGAACCGCCAATGTGTCACTGCATTCACCATTGTCTCCCAAGTACGGCTGGAAAAGAAAGCGTTTTTGTCCCATTGTCCATTGAATGTTGATACCCTCCTCTGCCATGAACACTGCAAAGCTCGGACCATAATATAGGTATCGACAACAACATTCCAACCTGTGAAGTGATGATCGCTCTTTTAAAGTTCAAGTGCTTGCACCCAGATAAAAGAAGGGATCTCTTAAAACATGGCTTGGGGCAGCTATGAATAACAGGT
>CM063510.1:4245969-4253469 GCA_032207245.1 Pardosa pseudoannulata | reverse complement strand
ATATACCGTTATTTTTGTACCCACAAACAAACCATGTTGTTACACTAACCCGTACTAGTACGTGACTCGCGCTCAAGTATAAATCGTCAGAAAACGTACTAGTACGTGTCCCGCATACAATGTGTTAATATTCCTATATGTTTATATAAATTCATATAGACTGTTTCCTATAAGCAGGGAATATCTCCAGTATTGAAAACCCAATAAAATTGCACTCACATATAAAGACAAGTAGTTAATATAAGTATAATATTATAGAGAATACATTGTGACATACTGAAATATGGGTAGGCGAGGCCATCAATGATACAGGCTGGACATGTGTTTACTCTGGATGATTAAATACTTTATTTAGGGGAATAATTATGTACAGCTATGTACAGGTTTCAGTAAATTCCAATTCTTCTGAGATCTCGTGCTGAGATAAACGTTAACACAATTACAACACGTGGGTACAATGAAGCTATTCCTTCTCGAACACAGGAACAGTTCACTAATTAGTGCCGGTACGTGAGCTGACACGTACGTAATCTTCGGACTGAAGATCAGTACAGTTGGCTTCCACACTGAGCAACGGAAAGCTCAGAGTGTGTATCCCACTGGAGTTCTTTGAGGTAACTAAGGATGCAGGACGATCCGAAATGAGAGTGGGTGCCCCTCTCAGCGGCCTACTTCTAAGCACGAAGCAGAAAAAAATATTAAAGATAACGGGAGTGAGATCCCAAAGTCGAAAGTCGACTTCTTAGCAAAAACAGAGACGCTGGCGGTCTCTAAAGAAAAGCAAGCTCCGACAATAGGAGCGACAAGTGGACGTCTCTCGAGCGCCACAAACCAATTCTGAAAGAAAAAGGCTCCCTCTTGTCTCAGCCAATCTTCTATTATAGGGGTCCCGGTTGCCCCTAGCGTGATTCTTCCGGAACCAGGGTGACGCAATCTTCGGGCAACCGACCTGTCTGGATCAGCTGATCCGTTTTCAGATGTAGCCGAAAGGTCGTCTTTAAGTCAACCGACCAAAAAAAAAAAATTAAATTCATTTGCGGCACCGGTAACTGGAACCATATGTGCACTACACCGTCACTCGATTAATAATTATTACCCGAGTCTTTTGACGGCAGTAGACATCATAAAAGCGTAGACACACTGGCTCCGGCGTACTGACAGTTCTTAATGTACCACCGCTTAAGCGACTGCCTCGGCTTTGTGCCAGAGATGTTAGTACTCGAACGGCTTTGTCCGGACCACGCGTGTCTACTTACCGATAACCATAATGGTCCGTAGCGAAAGGTCACCTTCCGTTCTTCTTTCGCTCGGGTCATGTAACCGATCGTTACAACATATTCAAAAAGTCTATAAAATGTCTGAGATATTTTAATGTTTAATAATTCATGCAATATTGAAGATAGATTTAAATTATTCTAATTGTTAGAGACAATCAAAACATTTTATGGCCTTTTACAGTACACTTCCCCATGAGTGCCTGTCGTGGCACGGATAATATAAAAACGGTATTCTATTCTACGTCAGATGTGGTTAAGTATGTTGGCACTCACAATGGTTATTGCGATTTGACACATTTTGATGTTTAATAATTCATAAAAATTCTTAATTATATAATAGCAATTAAATATTTTAAGACGAAAAGATTTTATGATAACATATAACATATTAACGTATAGATTTAACAGAAAGAATTTAAAGAAACCAACAACTTTTCTCTATTTATAGGAGAACAAAAAGTGCCTTTCAGGAAAACTACAAATCAGTAAATAATCACTATTTTTCAAAATTAAAAAAAAATAATCAATAAAAATTACTCATCAATCCATAATAGATAAAATGTTGTAGGATCTAAAAATGAAAATTTCCATACTTTTTATAACTAACATTTAGGAAAAGATAAGTTTAAAACGGGTACCAGAATACATTGTGTTCAAACTGGAAATACTTACTGTTTATATATCCGTAATGAGTAAAAAAAATAAAAATTACGTAAGGAAAGAAAACCAACGAAAAGCGCAAAATTGAACTAAATTGAAATAAAAAATAACGATAAAAAATACTTAGTAATTAAGTCTAACCACATATGAAATAAAATAACTAACGCTTACTAAGCATATTCAAAAACGATAATTGTAATTTTCGTATAACGATACAGTGCTATCAAACGTACCAAAAGTATCAAAAGCTCCTACGTAAAAAACTAAATATTCTTTAGCAAATAAATAAAAGAAAACACCAGACCGATTTATAGAATGACGAAGAACGACTATTGTATGGCAACATATGAATGCAATGTTAAAACATATTGCGACGATTATATAGCGACAGACGAGTTCAAAGGGTAAAGCTCCTACGTAAAAAACTAAATATTCTTTAGCAAATAAATAAAAGAAAACACCAGACCGATTTATAGAATGACGAAGAACGACTATTGTATGGCAACATATGAATGCAATGTTAAAACATATTGCGACGATTATATAGCGACAGACGAGTTCAAAGGGTAAAGCTTCTACGTAAAAAACTAAATATTATTTAGTAATTAAATAAAAGAAGACACCAGACCAATTCATAGGATGACGAAGAACGACTATTATATGGCGACATACAAATGCAATGGTAAAACATATTGTGACGATTATATAGCGACAGACGAGTTCAATGGGTTCTACGTAAAAAACTAAATATTATTTAGTAATTAAATAAAAGAAGACACCAGACCAATTCATAGGATGACGAAGAACGACTATTATATGGCGACATACAAATGCAATGGTAAAACATATTGTGACGATTATATAGCGACAGACGAGTTCAATGGATAAAGTTTAAAAATTAATTAACAGTACACAATTAAAAAATACTTAAAGGACTATTTCTTTTAATTTTTTCTTAATTTAAACATATTTATTAAATATTTAAGCCACAGCATTTATATATTACTGAAAATATTTCTTTAATAAAATCTATTTAATAATTTAATTTATTAATATCAAGAAGAGTTAGAAAATAATTCTTTAACGAATTTTATATGTTCTAAAATATTGCTGAAAAAAAAATAATAAATTCTTCTTTACAAGAAATACATTTAAATTTGAGAGCTTACCTGAGATGTAATTTAGACTTGCTTTAGCGTGTTCCATCCTTTAATGTAAATATCTGTACTTATTAACACTTTATTAACTCCCACACAACCACACTCTTTATCTAGTATGCACAATTACTATTTATTGGCACTTTTTCAACCAGATTTTGTTACCTAAATGTAAACATTTTGAACACAATTATGCTTTACTGTCGATGACAGACGCTATAATTTGTTTAAAATGCTGTGTTGCATATTCTTTGAGACTTCACTTTCTCCTTAGATACTTTGAAACTTTTTGCGTGTGCTATTTGCGGAACTTGGCACCTGTTTTCCCCTTAATGTCAATAGCGTTTTGTTTCTTGGAATGCGATGCAAAAATACCGTAACCGATACGAAACAATTTTTTTACAACAGACAGATTGCATTACTAATGTTAGATATACCACTAATGGTTATTAAAAGCATTTAAACCCAACTTAAGTTCTATTAAAAATGTTTAAAAATTTCCATCGCTAAGAAAATGAAGAGTTCAATGGGTGTTATGCCTTAGCGTCCCTATTCCAACTAAAGTGTAGTAATAAATAAACCTATCAGAGCTTCTTTTCTCTGAAAATTTTCCAACACTTTTTCTGACAGTTTTCCAGACTTCACAGACGAGTTGTTTCCTTCACATTCCTGGCTTGCACTGAAAATAAATAGTGTAAATTTCAGTTAGAAGTCTACAATTTATAAAACCATTTAAAATTAATTTAACTTTTCATTTTAAATAATTTAAAATTTTGATCTCTATAAAAATTAAAAGTATTTTGGGTGATTTATTTTAGTATTTACAAATCCGTGAAAAGTGTAATAATAAATGCACTTCCAAAGCTTCTTTTCCAAACTTTACAGATTAAGTGCTATCTTAATATGATTGAGTTATTAAAAAAATAAATAGTGTTAATTATATTTAAAATTTTGCAGTAAGAATGCAGTATCAATCCTTTCTTGAACTGTTGGTATTTTTTTTTATAAAATAGAGTAAATTTTAATTAGAAGCTTTCAGTAAGGATTTACTAACAATCCTTTTTTTAACTGATTGCATTTTTTTTATAAAATAAGTAGTGTAAATTTGATTTAGAAGTTTGCGGTAAGAATGTAATAACAATTCTCTTTTAAATTGTTGGTATTTTTTTATTAAAATAAATAGTGTAAATTTTATTTAGAAGTTTGTAGTAAGAATTTAATAACGATCCTCTTTTCATTTCTTGGTATTTTTTTAATAAAATAATTAGTGTAAATTTTATTTAGAAACTTTCAGCAAGAATGTAATAATAATCCTCTTTTGAATTGTTGGTATTTTTTATAAAATAAATAGTGTAAATTTTATTTAGAAGTTTGTAGTCATACAGTATCAACCCTCTCTTTAATTGTTCCTATTTTTTTATAAAATAAATTTTGTAAATTTTAATTAGATATTTTCAGAAAGAATGTAATAACAATCCTCTTTTGAATTGTTGGTATTTTTTAGTAAAATAAATAGTGTAAATTTTATTTAGAAGTTTGTAGTAAGAATGTAATAACGATCCTCTTTTGATTTCTTGGTATTTTTTTTATAAAATAAGTAGTGTAAATTTTTGTTAGAAGTTTGCGGTAAGAATGTAATAACAGTCCTATTTTGAATTGATGGCATTTTTTCATGAAATAAATAGTGTAAATTTTATTTAGAAGTTTGTAATCATGCAGTATCAATCCTCTCTTTAATTGTTCCTATTTTTTTATAAAATAAATTTTGTAAATTTTATTTAAAAGCTTTCAGTAAGAATGTAACAACAATACATACTCTTTTGAAATGATGGTATATTTTTAAATAAACAGTGTAAACTTTATTTAGAAGTTTGCAGTAAGAATGTAATAACAATCCTCTTTTGAATTGTTGGTATTTTTTAATAAAATAAATAGCATAAATTTTATTTAAAAGTTTGCAGTAAGGATGTAATAACGATTCTCTTTTGATTTTTAGGTATTTTTTATAAAATAACTAGTGTAAATTTTACTTAGAAGCTTTCAGTAAGAATGTAATAACAATCCTCTTTTGAATCGTTGGTATTTTTTCATGAAATAAACAGTATAAATTTTATTTAGAAGTTTGCAGTAACAATGTAATAACAATCCTCTTTTGAATTTTTGGTTTTTATTCATGAAATAGTGTAAATTTTATTTAGACGTTTGCAGTAACAATGTAATAACAATCCTCTTTTGAATTGTTGGTCTATTTTTATCAAACAAGTAGTGTAAATTTTATTTTGAAGTTTGAGATAAGAATGTAATAATTCTCTTTTGAATTGTTGGTATTTTTTTTTATAAAATTAACAGTGTAAATTTTATTTAGAAGATTACAGTAAGAATGTAATAATAATCATTTTTTGAATTGTTAGTATTTTTTGTAAAATATAAGGACAGTAATAATTTCTAGATCTATTGAGCCCTTATTTATATAATTCAAACCACGAGCAATGATTTTACTGAAACAAATTGTGGTTTGAAGCACTAGATCTACTAGTGACTGAGATCTACAATTAAAGTTGGGTAAAAATATATTTGAGGGTGCCCTTTGGCGAAATTGGCGATTTTTGTTTGGCGCCAATCCTGTAACACCGTGCAAACAGGAATGGTGGCCGAAACATAATGAAATTTCAATAAAACATTAGAAAATTTCAATTAAACATCGGCCAAATTAAATCGGCCAATAAAATTACAATGAAAATATGCCCTTTTTTCATTGTTATTCAAATCGTACAGAAACTTAAGTTTTATTTTACTAACCAAAGTCATTTTTATCACCAGAAGCAAAATTAACCTTATCATCTGACATACAACGTAAAATTAACTGACTTCTGAAATTACATATAACGTTGAACATTAAAAAATAACGCTAAACTATAAACCAATCAGAATCACGATTGGGTTTCCAAAAAACGTTATATACTTTTCCATAAATAAAACAACATCCCCTAGCTTGGCATTTACAACTTGGCGAGAATATAGGGGCACCTTCAAATATAGGCTAAACTTAAAGTTGATTTAGAACCACTACGAACATCCATGCCACAGTGGGATTAAAACCCGCTAACAAATATTTTTTTCAAGACTCAGAATGCCCGATTAATGCGAAATGTTCTACTAACAATTATCAAACACACAGGAAATAAACTTAGCTCTGTTTTGAAATCGTTGCAAAATGATGACAGCAGTAAAAAGGAAAAGTTCAATGGGCATTTTGTTTTAATAACACTATTTTAAATAAAGTGGAGTACTAAATAAACCTACAATTTAATTATTTCTGAAAATTTTCCTGCTTTCACAGCTCAATTTCTTTGATTGTACACTTGAGTTGTAATGTGAATAAACAGAGTAAATTACTTTTAGAAGTCGAAGTAAGTAAGTCATTTAAAAAACATTTAAAAGCAACTTAACTTCTCTTGGAAACATTTCAAAATTTAGATCCCACACACAAATAAAAGTTCAATGGGTGTTTTGTGTTAGTATTCCTATTCCAAGAAAAATATAGTATCAAATTTACCTACAGGCCAACCTTTTCCCTAGAAATGTTACAGATTTCACTGATCAACTGCATTTTTACATTTTTGATCCATATTAAGAATAAATAGCGATACTTAAAATAGGATCCTAATGCTAAATCTACTATTAACGGTTTTTAAAAGTATTTAAAAATTAACTTAGGTACACTTGAAATTCTTTCACTGATCAACTGCATTTTTACATTTTTGATCCATATTAAGAATAAATAGCGATACTTAAAATAGGATCCTAATGCTAAATCTACTATTAACGGTTTTTAAAAGTATTTAAAAATTAACTTAGGTACACTTGAAATCATTTCACTGATCAACTGCATTTTTACATTTTTGATCCATATTAAGAATAAATAGCGATACTTAAAATAGGATCCTAATGCTAAATCTACTATTAACGGTTTTTAAAAGTATTTAAAAATTAACTTAGGTACACTTGAAATCATTTCACTGATCAACTGCATTTTTACATTTTTGATCCATATTAAGAATAAATAGCGATATTTAAAGTACTCTCCTAATGCTAAATCTACTATTAACGGTTTTTAAAAGTATTTAAAAATTAACTTAGGTACACTTGAAATCATTTCACTGATCAACTGCATTTTTACATTTTTGATCCATATTAAGAATAAATAGCGATATTTAAAATACTCTCCTAATGCTAAATCTACTATTAACGGTTTTTAAAAGTATTTAAAAATTAACTTAGGTACACTTGAAATCATTTCACTGATCAACTGCATTTTTACATTTTTGATCCATATTAAGAATAAATAGCGATATTTAAAATACTCTCCTAATGCTAAATCTACTATTAACGGTTTTTAAAAGTAT
>CM063510.1:4223469-4240969 GCA_032207245.1 Pardosa pseudoannulata | reverse complement strand
GTCCTCCAAGTTCATAACTCATAACTCTAAATATTCCTGTGCTATTTAAGTTTACATTCATCACAGTAAGACGTAATTTCAAGGTCTTATTTCTTTATTAACCATTAGAGGCAAGAGCAGGTAGTTTATATTTTCCAAAATTCCTTTATTTGTATTATCAAAACCACCTTATATCACAGTAAAAATGATATTTTAGAGAGAACTGATATCATTTCCAATTTGATCACATACATGTAAGACAGTCTTAATCACTCATTTTGAGCCACGGTAGCTCAGTCGGCAAAGGCAATTTTCTCGTAACTGGAAATTTGCGGGTTCGGATCCCAAGCCGGCCCAAGATCCGCCATGTTCGTTAATGGTCACTGGGGTACGTAAAATATAATCGTAGTCACAGTGTCCTCCAAGTTCTCAATCAGTACCTCTGGGGGTGGCAAGCTACGCCTATGAGTCTTCTTCTTGGTCCCTGGTTCAAAATTATGAGGACCTACTACAGCATAAGTCGTACTTTCACCCTTAAAAACAAAAGGCTCACCTCGCTGCCTTAATAGGAGTAGCATCTGGCTCAAAATGTGCTTCGTTTGACCAAGTGGCATAAGACAACAGCAACAGACTTACCAGACTTGGTGGTGGACATCCATTCATTGTTTGATGCAAGTAATCGTCCACAAAACTCATTATCCTGTTTTTATTTTTATTTTTATTTTATTTTTAATTTCAGGTTGTCTCTAAGTTATTCGTTTCCTTCTTGTCATTTGTTAGCATTAATTTAAATAAACTGACTATTTTATGTGATCGTCATCAAAATTCAAATGTTTTGATGTATACGGTATAATAGTTTATTTTTAATTTCACGTTTTATAGAATTATAAAATAATAAGTGTTTTAAAAGCTTTAAATAATTTACATAGAATTTAAATAGCTATTTTTATATTCTGATTTCTTACTTTTTAAAATTTAAAATGTACGAATACAGACATGAATTCTTCCCAAAATTGCATTTTTAACACAAGGTTTTCAAACTGTTATAACCAATTAAAACGCCCAAACGTTTGTATTAATTAAACTATAGATATTGTTTCCTATTGGTATACTTACCGAATTTCATTAAATTTTGTGAACTATGAAATTACAGCCCCCAATCGCGGGTAAAGTTTCCCATTCTGGTTTCGAGCCCTTACAAGTTGGTTAGGCTAGGTTTGGAGCACTTTAGTTGTTGCGTACATAATTAATAAACTAAATCTTATAATGCTTCTTATCGTGTTTCCATGAAATCGTCTACATCATGGAGTATTTGAATAAGAAAACAAAAAGAGTCTACTTTTGGCAACACGAGAGATAGTGAGACCGGAACCTACTGCTAACAACCAATTCGAACAGCTACGAGCAACCTCGCCAGTACCAGTGAACTCCGGTACCAAAAAGAAGATCTCTACATTTAGGCCATCGTTCGGCCTTAGCATGTCTTACGGAATCTGTCTATAATTTTGTTCATAAACTGGGCTACTTAATCCTCCAAACTCCCTAAGGGACAACCTGGCTTGACTGAAGAACAGGGTACCCCCGCCAACTTGGCGATAATGCTCTGAGCATGGCAGCCTAACATTTTCTCTTGATCTTGCAGTGTTCGAATAATCTGTATCTATATTTTAATTTATATTATATTTGTATCCAGCTCTTCTTGTGGAACCTATTCCTTATATATTAAATACTTAAAAATATTAGATATAATGAAACATTAAAGGTTCACTATGGATAATTTCTAATAACTTGGAGCTGTTGGCTTTGTTAAACTGTTAAGGGATTAATTGCCTATAAATGCAAATGCCCGCTTTCTCAGTGGTTTTGGTGAATTAAGAAAATTATATAATTCTATTACAATGGTGTAATCTACATCAATTATAGTAGCCTAAATAGCAAGGGATACAATGTTGTTCGGATGAAATACCTTTGTGTTCTAGTAAACATCGCCAATAATTTCACCAAATTTGCCAACGGGCACTCTATTCTTTAGTACAACCTATACTGAAAAGAAATAATCGGATATTTTATGAAATTAGCTGTAAACATGTATTTAAAATGTTTTAAAACTTTCTAATATTATTTATTATTTACATATACTTGTTGGATAAATTTATTTTTGAAATGTATATTTATCATTACTTCGCGTATCTCCATACAAAAGATGTTACTCTTCTCAAGAGTATCACGTATTCATTGAAAGCAACGACCTTCAGAAATGGCATTCATCCTTCACAAATCGAGCATGTAATGAAAATCTGATTTTTCCTCCATAAGTCACGTCAGTATTTTACTCGATCATTAGGAATATGAAAAGAATAAGTTTTTTTTTTCTTTCCCATCATTAAACAGCATCTAAACGCAATTTTTCTTCCCACTTGTTCCTCTGGTAAAATCAATTTCACTTTTTAATTTAGTCATGTTAATAGGAAAAGTGATGTTATTTCTACTTTCCACAGACAATGCTCCCAGGTAATATAAATATGAGTGGCTCAGACTTGTTCCTCTTCTTACAAAGTTAAGGACGAATTTCCTATAGTTTGAGGGTTTTTATTAATGTTTTATTTTTTTCCAGCTATTGTTAGTCATATTTGAAACAAATTAGATTGGACTAGATTAAGTATCGCGAATCTGTGCAAGGATATTTAACTGTTTTTTTTTCTATTAAGGATCATTAATGTTTTAAGAAGAAATAATAAATATTTGTAATGCTGAAGTAGAATTTACGTTGCAACTGGAAAATATATGTGGAAGCAAATGGAATATGTATCATTATCAAAAAGAAATAATTATACGAATTTCCAACTTGGATTTGCTTTTTTAGCATTTTTTCTATTCCTCTAAGGCCGGACAGTGATTTAATCGTAGGGCATTGCCCTTTCATACCAAACTCCACTGGTTCGATTCTTCTCCTGGCTAGGATGTTCGTAGCCGTTCGGAATGGGCTTCAAGGGGGTCAAGGGATTTGAATTTCAATTTTGAACACTATTTTTTATAATAAGAATATAAAATGTTGGTACATAATTATATATAATACAAAAAATATTAGATAATTTTTTTAATATATTAAGAGACAATTTGATAAAAAAATGAGTCGTCCAATAATATTCCTTAACCCCATCGTGACCAACGTTTCGTATACGTGACGAAGCGATTTCACTCTTATTAAAGTTCAGTGTCGCCCCCAGGCGATGATCTCTGGTTGATATTGAGAGACCAACGTCACTTATGCGTAATAGGAGATCTGAACGTTTTATTTTAATTTTTAAATGCTAGATTTAATTACTAGATGGCTTTAACGGCAACGGTTTTCTCAACGGTTGACTCATAGCATTTACGTGCTGGTTCTCAAGGGGTTAAACATGTTTTTAGTGTACAGCATACTAACCAATCGCTTTTATTTTTTTCGTTTACCTTTAGAATTTATTTAAAAACAAAACTGGGTATCGATTTACTCATACATTAAATATTATTTATACAAGGCAATTAATTATACATTTTTTTTAGCAGCGGTTTTCGCCATTTTAAGGTATTTATTCCTCTTTAACGCGAGAAAATACTTTGCGATTTTCAAAAGATTATCCAATTAGATTTGGTCTGGAATACTACGGTCTTCTGTTTTCCAATACGAGAGGTAATAAAACCTGGAACTACTGCTTAAAGACGATTCAGAAAGGCTACAAACATCCATGCCACAGTGGGATTTGAACCCACGAACTCTGGTTCCAAAGATTAGCGTCCTAACCATACGATCATTGTTCGACTTACCCAATTGCAAAACATATTAATAGATAATCTCCAAAATACTGAGTAGGTACCTCGAACATTTTGAAATTACTAATTGAATAGAGAAATCATCAAACTAGAAAATGTTTTTTTAAAGGTTGAAAATAAGGGTGTCTAGCAAAAGAAAAAAAGTTTCAGTGGATTAAAATAATCATGTTATTTGAAAAGCGTCTTTTGATAATGAGACACGACTCAAGTATACGCGAGCGCCATCCTCGGGTAAGTATTATGGAAATTACGAATGCTTTTTTTATACATACTGTTAAGGCCCCTCCACTCTATGGTCCACTGCAAGTCATCCCCATCGTCTGGAGGGGGTATGGTTTATCGTGGTCGATGGTGGCAAACGATAAGATAGACTTGGAGGACGATGGCTTCGGATGCGATTTTTTTTCAAAGATCAAAGGCAGCCAGATGCGCAACTAAAGTACGCAGTAGACTTCGTCCCTATGGACGAATCTATGTGATCGGCTCATATAGTGGCCCACCGTGTGGATGAAACCCATGAACCATCGTTCAAGGTCACCATCAGAAAGTGGTGAACAGCTGGCCATAGTGTGGAGGCTACATTAGATTAAATCTCGCCACTGAATTCTAGATGTCACTTTTCAGCGATTGGAAAAAACCAAAGTATAAGGGTCATAGACTAGTCTGATTCGATTCGGGTTGTGTTTTTGAATGTGTGTTTAATTCTATTCATTTAATCTGTATTTTATTCATATTCATCTGGTAAACATGTATTTAAAACCTAACATAATTCTTAATTCATTTTGTGTACTGTGAATTCAGCGTGATGTGTTGCATAATTAAAAGGAAGTTGTGTTCAACAATAGACTTCTGTTTTCATCCATAATTTCGGTTTCTACAGATCCTTCATAACAAATAACAAGGATAAAAAAAAGGTAAGCAATTACTGTTGATTATTCACTACTGTTGAACATTTACAATTATTAATTGGCTTACAATAATTCTTAAATACCAAGTTCAAGATTCATGATTATTCAAATTCAAAATTCATTAACTATTCAATCCACATACTGTGATTAGAAAAACTAACTCTGAGTTAGCAACTTCTCTCAGACTCTTGGTCCAAGCGTCACCAATCTAGGTATAGAGAAAGTACATGTTTGTAAACAAATACTAGTGCTGACTACAACTCAACTTTTTGTTGGCAAAACATTGCTTGTTTTCATTGTATCACATGAGCTTCGATGTGGATCACGTATACAATAAAACTAAATTTTATTTAAGCGAAGAGGAAGGAAAAATCAGACACTGGCCAAGTAATTCAAAACAGATTTTTTTTAGCACTTACAAAATTATATATTTAAAAAAATTAAACACCTTACACAGTACTATTAAATATCATAATCAAAGAATAAGTACTTTGGTTATGTTAACAGGCACAATAAACTATTACATAAATAAAAATTTACTATAAATGTACAAAACCTGATCATTTTAAGGCCAAAAATTAATTACATTTATAGGTACAGTACTTTTCACAAAAAAAATAGAAAATACATTAGAAATATGAAAAAAAAATTAGTAATAATAAAAAAAATCTTAGAGTATAATAATTTTATATAATATATTACATTACAGTAAGGTTAATTTTTTATTACCATTCTGAAAATGTTTGCCGCAAATTCACGAAGAAGAACTTGGAGTCCAGTCTTGCCTTTTCAAAGATTTTATCCAAAGCATTAGCATTGTAGGATCTTTAGGAAAGCAATAAAATCCAATATTTTCACCTTTTTTATACGCTTAGAACAGCCATATGCACGACAGCTTGTTACCATTCTCAGAAAATTGACGAAATTAAAACCCCAATAACAAGCACAATCCGTAGGTAATTCAAATGTTTTGCCCACGAGAAAGTTGAGCTGCAATTTTTGCTGCACCTGACGTCACGCGCACATTCTCTATTAAATCCCCTATATAATAATAGCCTAAGTTATCTGTACGTCTGTCCTCGATTTTATGAAGCGGTTGGACCTGGAATGGATAGAGACATCCACAGTTAGCAAAATTCAAAGAAAGTAATGTTTATCTTCTCCTAAACTTAAATCCGATTCTAAAATAAATTTGTATAAATAGGCTTCATATCACAGAAAAAAATACTGCCTTCTTTAAAACGTTCTAAATCCACCCCTTCCCCTCTTTTAGAGCTTTTAATGCCATTATTTAAACTCCTATTTTCCCCGGTTAAGAGCAGGCGATTAAATTAATCAATTTATCCCATAATAAATAGGTAAAAATAACATTTTTCTAGCATTATGACGTCATTCCTTTAACCATCTCATTAAATCATTTCTTATATTAAGTTATTTAAATTATGCCTTATTTTAATACGTTTTATCATTGAGCTTAGATCTTACGTAAATAATTTTCTTTTATATTTCGCTTAAATAATAGATTAGGTACATATGGGATAATTTTAAATTTAATCATCGATTATTTTTTGTTGCAAGATAATTCTCAGCCAAAAAACAAACCATTTTTTTTATCTGCCTCATAGCGTACTTTACAATTTTGGAAATTTAAAAATTTTACTGATCCCGTCATATGACGGGCTGTAAGCTAGTAAATAAAATAAAACATCAGTCATCTTTTAAATATAATAAAATTGACAACAAATATATTGGAGCCGCTATCACCATTCTCTGGCAAGAATTATGGAAGAAAATATTACACTTAATGCACGAATACTTAATTATAGATGCTGTGATTAGTAAAAGTAACTCTAATTTAAAAACTCCCTATTTACAGGAAGAAGAAAACCTAAATTATTATAACAAATAAATATTTTTTCCGCATGAATAGCTGTTTTTACAATATATGATCAGTTGTTGCAATTTGTTCCTTTAAACAAGAAAAACAATCCTCTATTTTTCTGAGTAACATTTAGGTTCTTTGTTAAGCGTGAGAACTCTAGTTTTCCTTTAAAAGCCTTTTCATCTTATCTGAAACATATTAAGTTGGATGAAATAATAGGGTACAAAATAACTTATTTCAGATAAAATCATTTTCAATATGAAGTCTCATACAGTTAGTTGAAGCAGGTACTTAAAAAAATCGTGACCATGACTTACACGGCATCAAAAATTGCCGTCTAAATTCCGTTCAAAATAAGACTTAAATATGGCTTTTAACTTATAACAGATCATTACATACAGTTAAACTCTTTTAACTGTTTGATGATAAGGAATGGACCTGCACGGTATTTGGGTCACACACAAAGATCAATTTTAGAAATTGTCAAAAATTCAACATCTTTTCCAAAAAATGCAATAACTTTCATTTTTCCTGCTTTCTTCTTTGTTTTTCCTGTGCAACTACTCTTTTATGCGTTTTTCTGTGCTTTTTGTCGACTTGACCCGATAAGCAGGAACTATGCCAGCTGATTTATCTGATTCAAGAACCATCACGCAGTTTATTTACAATTCTAAATCGGCAAGGTTTCGAAAGGTAAATGTGTCAGAAATAAAAGAAACCTTTTTACTTTCGTTTCTATTTTTGCCTCTAGTTACTTTCTTCAGACAGGTTAAGAAAAATAATCACATTTTTGTCTTCTGTATCTCATATATTTTGCAAAGAACAAGAGGAAATATACTGAAAAATTCCTTGCACGTTTATAATAGGTACTTTCCAAATGCTTACGTCATGTAACAAAAAGGAAAATATTTTGTAAGATCAAGATTTTTGTCTACTTATATGGATGCGTACTGAACAAGACTAATATTTGTAAATGAATGCTTGGGAGTTCAAATGAAAAAGATAGAACTGTAAAAGAAACAAAGATGATGTTAACTCAATTAGTTTTAAAGCTATTTATACTAACTATTTTACAGACTTCTGGGGAGAGGTAATGTATACTCTCTTCTACACTGGGGCTAAAGACAACGAGTACACAGACAATGGAGAAAGGTAAAAAAGAAGTGTTTTATAAACAGGATTAGTTGTGTGTATTTTCTCCTGATTGACCAGAAGCTGTTATGAAAATTCTTCAGAGGAAAGCATAGGACCTGGGCTGTATTGCCATCTATGACGATGATGCTGTGTGTATATATGTCATCCATTCAGAAGCAGTATGTATTTGACATAACAGAAGAAATTCACTTTGTTCTTTTAGTCTACATATAATAAAATAATTTTTAAGCCCTAATCTATGTTTAATATATTGGAGATTTTGTTTAACTTCTGTTATTTATTTCTTAGTGTTTGATTTCATTTTATCTAATAGTATTTTGTACATAGGGTTCGTTGTGTGTATCTTCTTCTGATTGATTAGAAGTATTTTTTTCTAATGCACCTGCCAATTACAGACGTATATTCTTATGCCATACAAGGCCTTGAAGCTGTTACTCATTTATCACCACCCCAGGAGTACCTGTAGCTTAAGGAATTTTACGGGCGAGAGTAACATAGTTCCCGTTGGTTCCTAGTAATTTAGAAGCGGGGACCAAGCAGAATACCCCCAGGCTTGTCTTGCCACCCCCGGAGGTATCGTTTGAGAACTTGGAGGACATTGGGATCACGAACATATTTTACGTGCCCCAGTCACCTTTAACGAACACGACGGATCTCAGGCCTGATCTAGCCTCGAATCCACAATCTTTTAGTTACGGGATCACTACCTTTGCCAATTAAACTACTTAATTGATCAGAAGCCGTTATGGAGAATTCTTCAGTGGAAGGCAATGGCCCATAACTGGCCTGTCTAGCCATCTATGATGATGACGTTGTGCGTATTTATGTAATCCACTTGGCAACGAGACTTTTTTGATATAGGCAAGAAAATATAATTTTTGTTATTGACTAAGGATATTCAAATAATTATTTTTAAGCTCTAATCTACATATAATCTACTACAATTTTTATTTTTGTATTATATATTTCTCTTAATGTTTAATTTTTTTTAGTTTAAAATTGTTTCATAATTAGTGTCAACGCCTCGCACGTCCCCGGCTGCACTTCCCGATGACCGCAAGCCTCGTTTCTGTACCTGCTCGCTTATTTTGTCTGAAGCAGGTATCTTGGGTTCGATTAAAGCCTATATGCCGACGATGAAGCACAGCAGCTACAAAACTCTTGACCAAACATTTATTATTAAGAAGATATGTTAAAACATATGTACACTCCAAATCATATCCAAAACAGGGCCCAAACAAGACCGAGGACAAAAACAAATTGTGCCGAGCGGAAAACACCTCCTCCGGTCTCAGCTCCGTTCACAAGAATGTCCGTCCTCTGTTGATCCGAGTGGGCATCCCTCCTCTCCTCTTTGCGAGGGTCCGGGGTGGAGTCCCCCCCCCTCGGTCAAATTTTCGCCTCCACTGGAAAATGTCCTTCTCCGCAGCTGGCGCGGGCGGGGTCGCATCTCTCGCCCCCCTCCTGTAGAACCTGCATGGAACAGGGCTTGCCCACCCCCTCTCGGGGTGTCCGTCTTCGGCCGCCGAAAAAAAACCAGGGGCCCATGTAACACCAACTCGAGTCTTGAGTCTAGTATTACAATTAGTATTCATTGTATTATTGTATCTATATAATCCAAAAAAGCAGCAGGAAGTGTTAAATACAGACGAGAAAATTCATTTTGTTGTTTGTAGTTTAGAGGTATTAAAATAATAATTTTTAAACTCTATTCTGCATTTAGTCATCCAAAAAGAATGAAAAACAGTACATTATTAGTTTTAGGTTTTCATAGGTTGAAACGAGTCGTATTCACGTGTACAAAATATTCACTTATACCTATAATTTTCGTTCCTTCCGTTATCGTATGTATGAATATTTATGGTACGTATATACATATATGTGTGTGTGTGTGTGTGTGTGTGTGTGTGTAGAGATTCATGACCACAGGTGCATACTTCCTTCTTCCTGCAAATTTGCTTTTTGTTTTAGAATTTTAGTTTGCATTATTCTATAAAACACAAATGAAAATTTTTTCTTTAATTTGTGTTTTTTATTTCTATAAGTGTTCAAATTTATTTTTGTATTAAAATGCTTTAAAATTAGGAAATTGTTGTAGGTTTGTATATAAATTCACTCAGCAACGGGATGTATATAATACAAATGACAAAATTAATTTTGCTGTTGTAGAGTTCATATATTAAAATAATAATTTTTAAGCTTTAATTTTCATTTAATCTACTAGAATTTTCTTCTAATTTGTGTTATCTATTTCTCTTGGTGTTTAATTTTATTTTAATGGAAAAATGTTTAATAAACAGGATTCGTTGTGTGTTTGAATCTATATAATTCACTCAGCAACGAGATATATTTGATATAAACAAAAATTAATTTGTTGTATTCTACAGATGTAGAAATAAAAATTTTTAAGCTGAAATCTACGTTTAATCTACTAAAGTTTCCGTTTTATTTGTGTTATCTATTTATCTTAATGTTTAATTTTATTTTATTGAAAAATGTTTTATAACAAAATATTTGTTGTGTGTTTGCATCTATATAATTCACTCAGCAACGAGATAAATTTAATATAAACAAAAAATTAATTTTGTTGTTGTCTAGAGATATAGAAATAAAATCTTTTAAAGTTTTTATCTACCTTTAATCTACTAAAATTTCCGTTTAATTTGTGTTATCTATTTATCTTAGTGTTTAATTTTATTTTAGTGTAAAAATGTTTTATAAGCAGGATTTGTTGTGTGTTTGCATCTATATAATTCACTCAACAACGAGATAAATTTGATATAAACAAAAAAAAAATAAGTTTTTCGTAGTCTACAGATATAGAAATAAAATTTTTTAAGTTTGAATCTACATTTTATCTACTAAACGTTCCGATTAATTTCCGATTAATTTGTGTTATCGATTTATATTAGTGTTTAATCTTATTTTAGCGTAAAAATGTTTTATAACCAGGATTCGTTGTGTGTTTGCATCTATATAATTCACTCAACAACGAGATAAATTTGATATAAACAAAAAAAAAATAAGTTTTTCGTAGTCTACAGATATAGAAATAAAAATTTTAAGCTTAAATCTACGCCTAATCTACTAAAGTTTTCGTTTAATTTGTGTTATCTATTTATCTTAGTGTTTAATTTTGTTTTAGTGTAAAAATGTCTTATAAGAAGGATTCGTTGGGTGTTTGCCTCTATATAATTCACTCAGCAACGAGATTTGATATAAACAAAATAATAATTTTGTCGTAGTCTACAGATATAGAAATAAAACTTTTTAAGCTTAAATCTACGATTAATCTACTATTTATCTTAATGTTTAATTTTATTTTAGTGTAAAAATGTTTTATAACCAGGATTCGTTGTATGTTTGCATCTATATAATTCACTCAGCAACGAGATAAATTTGATATAAACAAAAAAATAATTTTGTCGTAGTCTACAGATATAGAAATAAAAATTTTTAAGCTTAAATCTACGCCTAATCTACTAAAGTTTCCGTTTAATTTGTGTTATCTATTTATCTTAGTGTTTAATTTTGTTTTAGTGTAAAAATGTCTTATAAGATACATTGTTTGCTGTTATCTATATAATTCACTGAACAATGGAATTATTTAATAACGAAAAAAATTTATTTGTTTTTATAATCTATAGATATCTAAATAATAATTCCTAAGCTTTAATCTACGTTTATTTATAAAAGAGAATTAAAAACAGTTGAGCATTGGTTTTATGTTGTCATAGGTGGCAAGGACTCCTACTCCTATGTACAAAATATTCACAATATGAACAGAGAATATTTTGCACACTTGATTCCTCGTCTTTTATAAGTGAGTTTCCGCTAGATATATAAATTCATATATGCAGGCATTTAAAATTTGGATGCATAAAATCTTTAAAGTTATATAAACAAACATTTCCGTTCATACTTTTAAAAGAGAGAATTGTTCGCCATGTAAAGCACTTCTCTTTCGAAACTTACGCTATCTGGATTTTCCGTATGGGGGCCACTGCACAAAAGGGGAACGATACGAACAATCGACGGAACTCATTTAACAATGGCTGTTTTTTGCTCAATAATTTGAATTGCATGGCTGAGGTTTGGGAAGTGATACGCTGCGTAGGTCAGAGGGCTTTCATGTTCAATATTCATTGGTGCCAGTTGAAAAGCGAACGCCTTAACCTTTCGCAGATCATGTTTGGGAGCAACTTGCTTACATGCAACGGCCACAATTGTTCTGTAGTGCGAACAAAATAGCTCTGGCAGAAATAGGAACGGAAAGATATTGTATTCCAAGAGCAGCTCTTTATTCTGGTTTTGCATAATACCTTTAGTAATAAAATTATATGATGTCATTGGGATTTTTTTCCCCAGAAAGATCTTTGTGCATCGACAGGTTTTGAATTACGTGAATATTCATTGGAATTGGGCAAGGCTAGGATTTTCAAGGAATTTCCTTTCCAATTGGAAAATTTCAAATAAATTTGCCTTACATTTACATGTGTGCATTTGTATACATATCTAACTTTCTGATGTATTCTTTTTCTATAGGTATATTTAAAAATATACATACACCAAATTGACGTGAATATTCAGTGGAATTGGGCAAGGCTAGGATTTTCAAGGAATTTCTTTTCTAATTAGAAAATTTCAAATAAATTTGCCTGACAGCTGTAAGTGTGCATTTGTATACGGATCCAACTTTCTGATGTATTTTTTTTCTGTAGGTACATTTAAATATATGCATACACCAAATTAGTGTGAATATTCAGTGAAATTGGGCAAGGATAGGACTTTCAAGAAATTTCTTTTCCAATTGGAAAATTTCAAATAAATTTGCCTTACAGCAATATATGCGCATTTGTATACGGATTCAACTTTCTGATGTATTTTTTTTTCTGTAGGAACATTTAAATATATGCATACACCAAATTGACGTGAATATTCAGTGGAATTGTGCAAGGCTAGGAATTTTAAGGAATTTCCTTTCCAATTGGAAAATTTCAAATAAATTTGCGTTACACCTGCATGTGCGCATTTGTATACAGATCCAACTTTCTGATGTATTTTTTTCTAGAGGCACATTTAAATATATGCATACTTTAAATTGAAGTTCACATTAGTTTTTTCTAACATGGTTATTTTGACACTACTACCTGAAATATATGATTTTATTTACAATCTTTTATGGTTTTTAAACGTTGAGTAATAGTTATTTCTCGTAGTTAATTTTAAAATATTGTATTTTTTACCTTCTTCGCTGTACAATAAGTATTGCAATAAAAAATAAGTCTTCAGATTTCAAAGGCAATATTCATTTGGATTTTACATGAATGAATTCATACAATTTTCAGTTTTATTTCTGTACGTATGTACGAGGACACTTTAGATATTTCTTTTGACTATCCTTGAGCACATTTTAACTAGTTGTGTCGGGACATCTGTACTGCGTATATTGCATAACTCAAAATTGATTAGCCTTACAAAATTTTAGTTTCTTTTTTGCATTTGGGATTGTTATAATAATTAGTTGTGTACCTACCCTTTTGACTGCAATCCGCACTCTATAAACGAGAAGATCCAATATATCGATTAGTAACTCAACTAAGCATAACTCAAAAAGTATTAGCTCTAGAATGTTTAACCCTTTGACATACAATGACGTCTGGGAGACGTCAGTCATCTCATGAGCCAAAGTAGACTTTGACGTCTCAGAGAAGTCAATAGCTCTCAACGACAGACGTCGTGCAGTGTTATATTAAATCATAATGTTATACCGTTACTTAATTATTGTCCATTAGCATCCTATGAAAACCTCATTCAATGTTTCATAGTAATGTCAATTTCAAAATACGACTTTCTCTTTCTAAATTTGCAAGAAATTGTTTAGATGAGTCAGCACTAAATAGTATTTTTCGGACACATCACATTCCTTTTTACTTGTAAGTCAAGGGGTTAAATTATGTATTTAAGGCTATTGTAACATATATCTGTATCTTCATTTTTTATTCCAGTTAGCACTCTGTATAGCCATAAATATCAATATAGCGAACATTGATGCTACAGGTAAAAAAAAAGTGCAACATAAAGATTTCAACGCATCCCCCTGCAGTTATAACACTGCTTTTAAAACAGTTGAGGTAATGTTCTACAATTCATTTTTAAAAGACGGAAATAAATATTTATCCCTTACACAGAATGATATTGAATTTTTACTGTTTATTACGTCATGGTAGGGAGTAAAGAAAGCACTGTATCAGCTTAAGAAGACTTCGATAACAAATATATTGATAAATTATGTAAAAGAAAGAATTCTGAAATGTGCATATATATATATATATATATATATATATATATATATACGTATATATATATATATAATTATATTTTATATATATATATATATATATATATATATGTATATATACATATATATATATTATATACATATATATATATATGTATATGTATATACACACACACACACACAATACACATATATATATATATATATATAGATATATATATATATATATATATATATATTGTAGCGAAAATCGTTCCTTTCAGCAAAATGTAAAAACTCGTGAATAGGTATTTAAAACAAAACGACAATATTTAATAATTATTTTAACTTTGATTTAATTTATGTTAATAATTTTATTATGCAAATTTATGTAAATTTAGTTCCTAATTTTCTTTATAAATTCTAAAAGTGTATATAAGCAGGATTTCCTAGTTTATAAAATCTTGAACTGTTCTTGAGCGTTTATCATTCAATTCACCAAGCATCTCACACGCGACAATATATATATATATATATATATATGTGTGTGTGTGTGTGTGTGTGTGTGTGTGTGTGCGTATGTATGTGTAATATGTACATATGTATTTATTTATGAATATGTATATATGTGTGTGTAAAAATACATAAATAAACACATACAAATGCTTTTATAATATTAAAAAAACTGATTTTATGCAATTATTTTGAACAATATGCACGTAATTTTCGCTTGAATTTTAAACATAAAATATTTTGTTCCAAAAATTACAATAATTATTAAATTAGTCTTTTGTGAATCATGGTTGCTATACAGCAAATTAGGAAACCTACCCTCGTAATCCTAACAATTCCAACCAGGGTTGTATCGGTTTTAACCATGGGGGTTTAAACCAGTGGTTTAAACCGGTTTTAACTGTCCTAGTCAATATCAGTTTTGACCAGTTTTGACCACTGAAATTCACTTTTCAATATATTTCATACTAATCGAACATAGTTTACTAGCATATGATAAAGGCAAGTTACATTTGTTAAAATTGTCATAATATAAATAACACCAGCAAAAGACAAATATAGCATAACACTAAGATACAAAAAAAAAATGTTTTACTTACTTTTTTTATACAAGTTGTTTTATATGTAATTTATGTTAAATTCAAAAAACGGTTACAAATAACAAGTTTTGTAGTTGTCTCTAAATTTAAACGATTTCGTAATTTATTTTGGATTACTCCAAACTTTGAAAATATTCTTTCTACAGATGAAGAGCTGGCACAACAGTTCATTAGATGTATTGTAAAATTAACAAATTTTATGTTAATGCCTTTAACATTTCTGCCAACCAGACATCAGTTCCAAGTGCATCTTTAACTGCACTCTTTTTTTAACTGTAACTAGTATTTTATGTTTTTTACTGCAACTGGATTACATTTTTACAATTGCATGTGTATGGTTCATTTTTAAAATTCAAACATTCTTATTATACTATATGAGCATGCTAAATCTCATGAACTTGTTAGTGTAATATTTGTTTAACTGCACTACTATATTTAGTACTTATAAAAATCACTTCTAATCACAAAAGATATTACATATTAAAATTATTTAACCATAACTCATATTTTATGTTTTTTACTGCAACTGGATTACATTTTTACAATTGCATGTGCATGGTTCATTTTTAAAATTAAAACATTCTTATTATACTGTATAAGCATGTTATATCTCATGAACTTGTTAGTGTAATATTTTGTTTAACTGCACTACTATTTTAATTGCTTATTAAAATCACTTCTAATTACAAAAGATATTATATATTAAAATTATTTAACTGTAACTCATATTTTATGTTTTTTACTGCAACTGGATTACATTTTTACAATTGCATGTGCATGGTTCATTTTTAAAATTAAAACATTCTTATTATACTGTATAAGCATGTTAAATCTCATGAACTTGTTAGTGTAATATTTTGTTTAACTGCACTACTATTTTTATTGTTTATTAAAATCATTTCTAATTACAGAAGATATTATATAATAAAATTAAGACCATTTAAAACTAATTTTAACAATTCTGACCATTTTTGACCATTTTTTAGCATTTTTGACCAGTTTTGGACGGTTAAAACCACTTTTATCCAGTGTTCTGGTCAAATTATAACCCTGATTCCAACAGTTGACGCCGAACGATGGGCGACTGGTTAGAGTGCAGGCATTTGGTGGGTTCGTGGGTCGAAACCCGCTGTTGCATGGAAGTTCGTAGCCGTTCAGAATTAGCTTTAAGCTATAGGTCCCGATATCATTAGCCCTCGTGTTGCAAAAACGTAGACCGTAGCAATCCAAATCAAACCAAACCAGCAGTTGATCGATGGATCATGAATTCTTTATTCTTATTACTACTAAAAAGTTTTTCTTTTTCATTTTTGACCACTTTTGACCAGTTTAGGACGTTTAAAATCCAGTTTATCCACTGTCCTGCACAAAATCAGTTTTGACCGGTCAAAATTACAACCCAGTTGACCGACGGATCATGAATTCTTTATTCTTATTAATACTCAAAAATTTTTCTTTTTCACTTCTGATCATTTTTGACCACTTTTGATCGGTTTTGGACGGTTAAAATCCAGTTTATCCATTGTCATAGTCAAAATCAGTTTCGACTGGTCAAAACTAAACCCAGTTGACCGACGGATCATGAATTCTTTATTCTTATTACTAGTCAAAAGTTTTTCTTTTACACTTCTAACCATTTTAATCAGTTTTGGACTGTTAAAACCCCTTTAATCCAGTGCCTTGGTCATAATTACAACCCAGTTGACCGACGGATCATGAATTCTTTATTCTTATTACTACTCAAAAGTTTTTCTTTTTCACGTCTGACCATTTTAATCAGTTTTGGACTATTAAAACCCCGTTTATCCAGTGCCTTGGTCAAAATTACAACCCAGTTGACCGACGGATCATGAATTCTTTATTCTTATTACTGTTCAAAAGTTTTCTTTTTCACTTCTGACCATTTTAATCAGTTTTGGACTGTTAAAACCCCGTTTATCCAGTATCCTGGTCAAAATCAGTTTTGAACGGTCAAAATTATAACCTAGTTGACCGACGGATCATGAATTCTTTATTCTTATTACTACTCAAAAGTTTTTCTTTTTCACATATGACAATTTTAATCCGTTTTGGACTGTTAAAACCCCCTTTATCAGTGTCCTGGTCAAAATCAGTTTTGAACGGTCAAAATTACAACCCAGTTGACCGGCGGATCATGAATTCTTTATACTTATTACTACTCAAAAGTTTTTCTTTTTCACTTCTGACCATTTTAATCAGTTTTGGACTGTTAAAACTCCGTTTATCCAGTGTCCTGGTCAAAATTGCAACTCAGTTGACTGGCGGATCATGAGTTCTTTATTCTTATTACTACTCAAAAGTTTTTCTTTTACACTTCTGACCATTTTAATCAGTTTTGGACTGTTAAAAT
>CM063510.1:4185969-4218469 GCA_032207245.1 Pardosa pseudoannulata | reverse complement strand
AGATAGATAGATATAGATATAGATATATGTATGTGCGTGTGTGCGAATGCATGTCTGTGTATATGTTAAGGAAGCAATGGATGCCAGTTTTGCCGGATAAGATATATTGGATATCTGGCCGGATTTTAAACCGGATATCCGCCAGGATGTCAGTATATTTCGCCCTTTTTCTTTTTGAATTTATTTTAAATAAATCAGCTTTATGTATCTTATTTTTGCAACCAAATTGTAGTATTTTTCAGACCTTTTATATTTTTTATTAGTCAACTATTTGTACAATAATTTATTTTAATTTTTTTATTTAAGTTTCAGTGCTCAAATCTGAAAAGGAGATTATTTAATTAGAAAAATCAAATATGAATAAAAGCATTTTTAATAGTCTTTACCTTTCTTCTTTATAGTTCTTATGTTTTTATATGAAAAATTTCAAAAGCATATTCCTATATTTTTGTTTAGTAAATTTTCTTTGTTATTCTATCCTCCAAGAAAAGGAAATTTTGTCTTTTGTTTTCTCAGATGCAAAAACACAATTTTTCAGATGACTGAAAAAAGAAGGATTTGTGATTTTTTGTAATGAAATGTATAAATAAACCTAATTTTTTTCCTTAAAGCTTTTTTTTTTACATAATGCTCCAAAATACTTATACGCATTGTTTTATATAGTATATTGTTTAACACCGTGTATTTTTTTGTTATATTTATCTTATTTCTCGGTGTATAATTTTTGGCCGGATGTACTGCCGAATGAATGTAATATCCGGTTATTATTATCTGGTATAGTGGCCTGATATGCCAGACAGTATGTTATATATTATAATATACTGTCCGGATATCCGTTGCATCCCTAGTATATATGCATGTATATTTATAAACGTTTAGATTTAAATGTGCTTAAATTATTAGTCAGGAGATATACTTGTTTTAAAGTACTTGAATAATTTTTCACTTCTATTGAGATCATAGCCTGGCACGTAAAAAACATAATGTGGAAAATAAAAATCATAACAGTAACAGAATCAGATAGAGATCTTTGGCCTATAACACAGATATGTAAACGTCATTCATCGACTCTAATTAACACTTTACTCCGAGTCGTGTTGTACGTTCGTGAAGAGCAACAATTGGGAATTTATCGTATGTTCTTGAGCAGAGTTAATTCGAAAATCGTGATTTTGAACCCCGTTGAAGATGCAAATTAGGAGAGAAGCCTTTCACCTCGATTCTTAAGACTTGATGGTCGAAAGGGAAAAAATAGCTCTCGTAGATCAATCTACTTTTACATCCAGTTCATGCTGATTTTATTTTGTTTTTAAGAGTTAAAGACCAATACAAGGAAAATTCATTGTCATTTATATCTAAAATAGCCAATATTTTTGAATTAATCACTAGAAATAATGATGATTCAACACTTAAAACCCATCAACGACTGTAAACTAAACTCATATATTTCTGGAAGTAGGATAAAAATAACTACGTTGAAAAATATGATGTCGACACTACATGACTTCCTTGTATGTCTATTAAGTTATACACATATTTTTAATTCAGTGTGATACGTTATCAGTATTATCATTTGCCCATTCTCTTCAAGATTCATTGATAATTCCGTTTCTTAAATGAATGATGTTGCCCGAGTAGAAGACAAGTTCTACCACCTGGCGGCAAATCGAAACGTTAATATGCATTATATTGAGAATTTTCTTTATATAGATATTTCGTTATAAATTGTAATCTTGTTCCGTAGATGCAATAATCAGTTTCTAATCTATATACATAATAACTCAGTGAAGTGATTACTTTTCTTACCAATTTTGTAATCTTCTTTCGTTGATACAATACTCAATTTCTAATCTACATACATAACTCAGTGAAGTGATAACTTTGCTTCCCAATTTTGTAATCTTCTTTCGTAGATACAATACTCAATTTCTAATCTACATACATAATAACTCAGTGTAGTGATAACTTTGCTTCCCAATTTTGTAATCTTCTTTCGTAGATACAATACTCAATTTCTAATCTACATACATAATAACTCAGTGAAGTGATAACTTCACTGAGTTCCCCAAATTCCCAATTTTGTAATCCTCTTTCGTAGATACAATACTCAATTTCTAATTTACATGTACAATAACTCAGTGAAGTGATAACTTTGTTTCCCAATTTTGTAATCTTCTTTCGTAGATACAATAACTCAATTTCTAATCTACATACATAATAACTCAGTGAAGAGATAACTTTGCTTCCCAATTTCTTTTGTAAAGTATTTTTTATAGTATTCTTAATCAATCGTCATTTTTCCTTTGATGGGAGACTAGCAAAATACTCAGTAGAAAATGGGGATGACACTGGGGAGGAATGGTAAATACCTTTACGAGTATATACCTGTTCAGTCTTCATAAAATACTTACTATTTAATTTTAATTGTTTAATAATTCATATCAATTATTTTATTTTTATTTTGTATAGTTTTTGTTCTAACGATTTTTCAATTCCAACAAATGGCATCACCATGTAACGGTTTTTATTGTTTTGTTTGTTTTTAGTATTCAAGGCTAAGGCAAAAATGGCTGTTAGCTTGTTATTCGGTGTGTGTAATTCTATTCAATTTTGCCTGTATTCCATTCATATTCAGTGTTAAACATGTGTTTAAAACCTAATTCACAATTCTAAATTAATTTTGTGTTCTTTGAATTCATCGTCATGTGTTTCATCATTAAAGACAGTTTTATTCGACAATAGACTTCTGTTTGGATTCATCATTTCTGTTTCTACAGATCCTGCATATCAAATTTAAAAGGATAAAAGAAAAAGGTAAGCAATTACCTGATTCAATTATTGATTACTCGTTACTGTTGAACATTTATATTAACTAATTGGCTTAAAAGAACACCAAAATTCAAGATTCGTGGTTATTTAAAGTAAAATTCTTTCTTTTGAATACATACTTTTACAATGGATTTTTTACAAGACTTCATTTAGAGATTATTATCTTCTCCGCATTATAATAGTATTGAAATATTTTAATTTCTTATATTGAAGCCATTTCTGTCCCCAAATAATAAAAGTACGTAAATTAAGGGTACATAGTAATTTACATGGGTAAAGTTTCCATTTTCTCAGCCTTGTTTGACTCAAAATTAAAAGTTCTAATTCCTTTAGATTGATTTTTATTCTTTAAAAACTCATTTAGAGTTTATTATGTTCTTCAGGTTTGCTTTAATGGTACTTTTTTCTTTCTTTCAAAGCTTCTATTCACAATATTGTTGCCCAATATTGTTTAATAAAAGTTACATACATATATATACATATATATATATATATATATATATATATATATATATATATATATATATACATACATAATTTTATGATTTTATATAAATCGTAAAATATAAATTCAGGGGACATAGTAATTTTTTAGACTAAAATTTTCATTAAAAGAGTCTTCGACTCATAATTTAAACTAAAAGTTATGTTTCTTTTATAATATTTTTATCACAAGTTCAAGATTTCATTTATAAATTATTATCTTATTTGCATTTTAGTAGTATACAAGACAATTTACCTCTTTTAGAACTTCTGTCATCAACATTTGTGTCCCAGAAATCATAAATCATCTGTTTCGATTCATCATTTCGGCCTCTACAGATCCTGCATATCAAATTCAAAAGGATAAAAGAAAGAGGTAAGCAATTACCTGATTCATATTTATTGATTACTCATTACTGTTGAACATTTATAATCAATAATTGGCTTAAAAGAAAACTGAAATTCAAGATTCATGGTTATTCGAAGTAAAATTCTTTCTATTCAATACAATACCCTTAAAATACAATAAAAAGAGTTGTAAAGTAAGTACAGCGAAAAATTTGATGGGAATAGTGCATGACTATATTGTACGCCCACTGAATTATATATGTATTTTATTATTTGTTTGATGTATCATCATAATTTGGACATTCTCGTCATCATTCAAAGTAGGTTTCATTTCTCAACGTATCAGTGTTGCTCAAGTAGGGCTCAAGTACTGCCATCTGCCAGCGACTTAAATCATTATCATCGTTATATTGATAATTTTCGTTGTATAGATCTGTCGTTATAAATCGTTGTATTGTTTCGCATGTTTATAAAAATTACAAACTCCAAGGCAACTCCAAGCCTCATTCACACACCATTTACTCATAGCTTTCATTCCAGAGAGCTTCAAGTTGTTAAAAGTTCTCATAGTTATTTTACCAGCAGTAGCTATCACTCAGAAGGAATAAAGTCACAAAAACAAAAGTAAAGTTCATCGAACAATATCCAAAGGCAAAATGGCAGAAAACGAGTCTAACCGGTTTGAATGTTGTGTTAAAAGCGCCGTTAACCACAGAACCAATAGGAATTAAGCGCATTTCAAATGAAATGAAAGGGTTACATAAGAAGAGCAGGCTTTGAAATGAATATAGGCTAAAAAATAACACGGCGGAGAGAGGAGAAAGTAGTCTGGGTTACCATATTTGGCGCTTTATCGCCCATTTGGCAGGGGGAACCCAATTCTTAAATCAACACCCAAGCCAGTAATCTAATGTTAAGGCTCCCTGTTGACTGTTCTATAATTGTTCATGATTAATGAGTCCCTGGTATTCTATTAAAAGCCAATTACGGATGGCTACAAATATCGCTTTTGAACTATTTCTTTTAATAAACGTAAGCTTTTTTTTCAGCTGTTAACGTTAGCTTAAGCTTTAATGATTTTGATTTCGCTCCCATTTTAATGTAAATTATTTTAATGCAGCACAGGAAAATTTGAAAGCTGTATTTCCAAAACAACGTAATAGGAATACAAGATGTAAAAATTTATTCTTTACTCTCTAACACCTGAATTCGATAGGATTAGTTTTTCTTTTCTTTGTGATCAATATGTATTGCAAACTATGGAATGATAAGCCATATTCAAAGGTTTCCTATAAATATTTTCTGAATATAATGCCTTCCTAGTCTTTAACAGCTGCAACGCAAAAGACAGGAAGTCGTATTATACGTGATAAGATGCCACTAAAAGAAGTATTACGATAAGGGACAATTTCATATTTCAATCTTTTAGTCTGATGTGATGAAAATAGTGTTCAGATAGTGTTGATTACATCGATGAAACGTGTCCATATAGTCTTGTACCCGATTTAACCGGGAATTACACAACAATCAATCAATCAAGCACCAATACAGCCTATATGGCCATGAGGGTCCCTGCCATGGTAGGCAGATTGCACGTACTGGGCCACCCCACTTGGCCAGCCTCCTTCAGAGTGCCCGAGCGAATATATTTTTTATTTCCATGATTTTATTTTACACAGGATTAAAATTTACTTTACTCATTAATTTCTGACTACAGCGTCAATATTGAAAGATTGAAATTAGCATAATTTTATGAATTTTTCAACTAGTATGATAAGAATAAAAAAACCAAACTTGGATGTAGACAAATTTTTATTTAACTAACTTATCCAGACAATATATGTCGGATGAAACATTATCAAATTCAAAAACAATTTTTTTGCAGGCATAATTCAAGCAATTATAATTGCATACATAGTCTATTTTTATTTAAGATTTCTCAAATTATTTTTTCCAGAATTAAACATCCCAATTACATGATACACGCGGATCTATAGTTTATCCATTTTCTTTTAAATTGCATGCTTTCTTCCATCGGAATTGGTATCGTAAATTCAAGCCTGGTATTCGAAAATGGCCAATAAGAACACGTTCTTTTTTATGCTTAGACGTGCATAAAAAGAGGAAATTATTTAATGGTTTTGGCGTGGAAAAAATTGCATTAAGAAAAATAAGAATGAAAGAGAAGAAGAGCAAGCTCAGGAATCTTTTGAACTCTCGGGCAATTATGCAGTGTAGTCATAGAATATTCATCGCACTTTCGAGTTTATTGCACTTACTCGATATCCTGATTACTCGTACAGGAAAAGAGAAAATATATTTCATGACAGGAAAAAAAATATCTTTCGTATAAAATGCCACGAGACAGAATTTATAAAAGTTTATGCCTCTTCATCAATACGAGACGATTTTTTAAATACTAAGTTTTGCTTTTTATATATGGTTATTTTTTATTATTATTAGAAATTGTTTTCAAATGCCTCTTTATACAGATAAAAGAAATAACAAAAAATAAAAAAATATTTTTCAGTAGTGTTCGAGTCTCAAATTGTGTCACTTTCTATTTTCGATTAAGTACTTTTTTGAAAATAAGTTAAGAATTTCTACTTTTGTTTTATTAACCTCATTTATTACAATACTTCTGAATGCAGATTTATTTCATTGCATGCTCATACCTTGAAGTAAAAGTTTCTCTCATAATTTGAGTATATTCTTCTTCTTTTATTATTAACATTATTATTGTACCGTGTATTTAATCTTAAAGGAAATTCTGCATCGTGTATACTTTATAGTTTATTTTTTCTGCATCTTGTATTGTATGTATTTCTATGTATCTGCTTTGCCTACAATCAACCTTTTTTATTTAATTTTCCCTCAATGTAGTTACTTAATTGCATTCTGGTTCATGCTAGGCCAATATCATCTCAATATATTTTTATGTGAGCAATTTGATAATAAACTCTGAACAAGAAAACTTAATCGAGGGAGTTTAGACTGCTTAAATTTCTGCGAACGCATTCTGTGTGATCAGAATACGCGAAAACATTATTCGTAACGTAATATACTATTACTGAGATTAAGAAGGGAATTTCCGGAGCATTTTCGAAAGGAAAATGCTTTAGTGAAAAAATATATATGCTAGATATATGCTAAGAGAAAATATATTTGCCAAGAGTGCGTCGCGGAAGCTCAGTTGGTAAACTTGTCGATCTCGTAACCAGAGGGTTGAGAATTGAAGCTGGAGTCGGAAAGAGATCCACTGCATTCTTTAATGGCTAGGAACGTTGTAAGGAATTTGGTCCCCACGACCTATTTTCATAGATGTACACCCTTCACTATACCTGCAAGATCGACCCCATTGACCCCTTCGGTGTTCCTTAAGAAAAATCGGAGCCTCCGTCTAAGGGGACTGATAAGGTTTTTCAGATGTGTCTCTTTTTTTCAGGCCGGCAGTGCATCTGAAAGGGAGGATTTCTCTTTTCGGAAGGGATTAAGTTTTCAGAAGCTGACCCCCTGAAGTAAGGAGAGAAGAGATATGGGCAGTTGAGTTCGGGGACTCGACATAGAGTCTGCGACCTTAAGAGGTCTCTCTGCTTGATTTGAGAGAACACTACGCCGGTTTTATTTTGGATATGGAAAGCTCGACCATGTGAGCTGGTTAAGACAGGCTCCGAGTCTCAAAACTATTTTATTTTGTTTTACTTCAATTTTTCACCAATCTTATAAATGAAATTTTGCGTGTGGTCCTTAAAGTTTCGGAGGTAATTTAATGCATCCTCAGAGACGACCGAACACACCTGTCCCAGTAAAGAAGGCGGGCAAGTTCCACCTCTAGTATAGAGCCCCAGAAAGTGGTGCTTTTATATCGTAAAATAGTTTTGTGGTTGCAATGTCCACCAAGGTACCAAATGATAACTCTGAGGGTAGGATCGCACAGAAGGGTAAAATCTGATCTACTTGGGCCTATCCCTCCGGATCAGAAATACTGTTAATGAATGAGGAGTAACAGGAATTATGCAACGATGATGAGGACTCAGACTTAAATATTTAACTAATTAAACTGAGAATAAAATAATTGAAATAAGATCCACCAGTTCAGTGGGGGGAAGTACACGATACAAAAAATTAAATTAAGAATAGATTTATAAGCAAGAACAATTAAACTGATAAATTTAAGTTGTAATTCAATTTACTAACAATTACAATAAATATTTTTTTAAAAGTCAGTGGAAAAATTCTAAGTTAAAACTCTCTTCCCACTATGGCCCACTACAAGCCATTACCACCGTTTGGGTGGGGTATGGTTTATCGAGGTCGACAATGACAGACGATAAAATGACCGTAGCGGAGGATGGCTTCGAAAGCGGTTTTTCTCCAAAATCAAAGGAGCCAGATGCGCAACTAAAGTGAGCAGTAGACCCTATGGATGAATACACGCGCTTGGCTCATTTAGTAACCCAGTGTGTGGATGCGACCCGTGAACCATCTTTCAAACTCACCATCAGGAAGTGGTGATCAGTTGGCTATAGTATTTATATTTCTAGAAGATGGGATAAATTTCATTGGCTCCTGGGAGCCAGTGTAAGATTAGATTAAGAGTGAGATTATCTTAACAAAAGTTCGGGGTCGACTGGAGAAAATCTCTAAGTCTAACATTAATATCAATTCACAGGATCCAGCTGAAAGCTGGGACCAATTCTATTGGGTGCTGAGGACCAATGAGGATTAGCAGGCTGAGCCTGAGGATTTTCTGCTTGGTTCCTGCTTGTAAATTACGAGGACTTACTTGTTGTGTTGTTTGTATTGTCAATGTTCGCCACCTGTACGGTACTCCCTTAATAAATTTGTCAACAAATATCTCTAGCTTGAAAGTGGAGAATGCTATTAGAAGCATATGTCCTGTATTTTGAATAATAATAATTTTAAGTAAAATAAATGAAACTTTTCTCCTCTTTCTTGATCACAGCTTTCTGCAACATCGATTACGATATTCAAATATTTTCTCGCAACGAGCTGTATGTCAGCAGAAAAATACTGGTTATTTTTTCCAAAATAACGAATAAAAGTTAAAAATAAAATTAATTTTTTCATTAGGCATTTAATTTTTAATAAATTGGAGTTTCGTGTCAATTAAATATTCTTATTGGTTAAATTAGTTAAATAGATGCTATCAAATTAAAGATAATATTAATGGATTTTCAAATAGTTTTTCCAATTGCACGATTGCTTTATGCACTTCTCAACTATTGAGTTATAATTTTTTTTATTTAATATTCTCCTCAAAGGTTTTAATGTAGCAAACCATCAGATATTACGAACTTTAATAATGAACTAACGAAGATATCAGATATAACGAAAGACTTTAGTCCTTTGAATTTCGTTATAACGAGGTTTAGAAATATGCATTTGTAATACGGCTTCCAATTTGGAGTAATCATGTATCATTATCAGCAAACTGACTTTATTAAAAAAATTTTCTTAGTACTGTTGAAAAGTTACTGTTAAAAAATATAGTGGCTTCTCTTTCGTATTACTTTTCTCTAAAATACTTAACGCATGCTAAAGAAGTTCTATGTTGAATAATGTTAACAAACTAACACTGAGAGTGCAGTGTGATGAGGCGATTTAGATCTGATATATAATTGCTTCATTCATAAAAGAAGTAAAATGTTCGGGATCTAAATCTGACCTCATCACATCTTTGTAGGTAGACCAAGGGCCATAAATTTCAATAAAACGGATATTGTAGTCAAGTTACGGCTGTCTCGGGCGGGGTTCTGATTCCAGTCCCAGATTAGAATCCCGTCTCCGTACTTGACATTAAATAAGAATGTACCTTTGTGGAGTATTTATGAGTCCCTAAGGGACAGGGCCCAATTAGAGGGGATAAGATTGTTCACGTTGGTGGTCTCAGGGCGGGGTTTGCTGAGCATGAGTGCAGATTCAATCTAATAAATGTACACAATGATTGAATGTATATTTAACAGGGTTATAATAAAATTAGAAGGGAACAATTAATGATAACCAGAAAATGTTAATTTAACACTAACTACAGAACGATTACAAAAAGGTGAATTAAAAAAACTAATACAAAATCCGTAACCGTTTTGTGCCCTGCTTTTTTTCTAATACTTGAGGTCTCCAAATAAAAAACATATATTTTTAAAAATTTAAATTGACTATTAGGACACAATACACCCTAAATATAAAAGAATTCTTAAATAATACAACTCAATTTCAAAAAACTAATTACACATTTTGTTTTAAGTTCTTAATACAGTAGAACCTCTTTAACGACCCCACGATACAACGACCCCTTCGTTAGAACGACCATCTTAAAAAGTCCCAATTATTTTACCATAGGAATAATGTTAATTTTGAATCATTACATCGACCCCAAGCCTATTATTTTTCGTTAAAACGACCGCCAATTTTAGTCCACAAAACTCATGAGCAAGTCGGCTATTTCAAAATTATTGTACTGTGTTGCAACTTCAAGAAACCTGTACTCCTCTCTTTGTGTTTGTTTAAAGGAGGGGAGGGGTGTGACAAAAAGGGGAGAACTAAATCTTCAATTATCTTTTGATGAATTTCTTGCGGTAGACAAAACTTTACAGTGCTGCGGAGAAAATTTGAATGAGGACGATTTTATTGCCCGTATTACCTGAAATGAAGAAATCTGCGATTCCGATGACGAGAAGAAATCGTCCAAGCTTTTGAAAAAGAGAATGAAAAAGAAGCCTTGAATGCAATCAGTGCCTTGAGTTAATATTTTGAAAGACAATTTAATTCTGAAGATTTCCTTCAAAATCTAACGGATATGGAATCGGTGATAATGAAAAATTCCCAAATGAACTTGAAACAGATGTCAAACACTTTTTTTTTCAAAAATTCAGTAATAGAAATACAAATAAATAGAAGTAATCTCTAGGTATGTACTGTTGCCTCATTTCTCTGCTCAATTTTTTTTATTATTTTTGTCAATTCGTTACAATGACCATATGATGTTGGTCCCACAGAGGGTCTTTATACCGAGGTTCTACATTATAACTAAACACTGTACAGCGGTTTATTCTTGGTAAAAAGAAAAGAAATTACATTTTGTGTGACTGTTTAAATGGAATCACGTTACCTTGATTATAAAATATAAAAATGCCACCCGGTCGGCTTAGTAATTAGCGTGTTTACCTGTCAAGTTGGAGAGCGTGGGTTCAAATCCTCAAGGTTATATTGTATCCACTTTTTTTTCGTCTCTCTGAAAGAAAATTCTGTAGCGAAAGCAAAATGACGAAATCTTCACGGAAGTCGTCTATGCTTACTAATAAACAGTATATAAGGATTATCTGTGTTGGGTTCATCATTTCCTCGTTCATAATTCACACTTAGGATTTGGATGAAATAACTGCATTGGGTCGTTAATCTCAATAACGACACAAAAATAAAAACCTTAGTAACTACCTGTATTCCCGAACTTTGCTGAGGTTATCCTGTGATAAGGTGTTTGAAACAATCGCCTTTTACCTCTGCAGAAAATATAGTTAACCTTCTATTGATATACATACACAAAATATTTAATTGCACACACACATATACGTATATATAGAAACATATATACCACTAATAGGATATCACATATTACTCATCTTAAATTAATATGTCCCCGATATTAATATGTCCAACTGTGACCACGAACATATTTTATGTGCCCCAGTCACCTTTCATGAACAATCTTACGCCGGCTAGGGCTCCAAACCCGCAACCCTGCAGTTCTAAGAGCATTTGTCTTAGACAACTAAGCTACCGCGGCTCATGCAGAGAATTGGAAATCGCAAGGAGAATTTGCGCACTTGTCATAGCTCTTGTTACCTTACTCTTTATAATTACTTACATCGGATCTTACATTTGGATGTGGTACCACTCGGAAACCTTTTTCACAAAGTTATAAAGGCGTATTGTATGGGGTTATTAAATAAGATAATCCTATATAAAAAGCCTTTTTTTAAGCGATTAAGGGTTGAAGACGGTTAAATATATACTAGGGACATTTTAATTAAATTGAAAAGTATTATACCAGTATGCATTAGAATAGATGACTATATTTTAATTAACAATTCCTCCTTGTTAGAACTATAAGTGAAAAGGCATATTTAGCTCTATTTGCCAGTGTCTTTCAAATGCTGTGATTACCTCATTTGTTTACGCAGAGAATTTAAACCGTACGGGGGATTTGTACACTCTCCAGAGCTCTTGTTACCTTACTTTTTAAACTAAGTAATCATTCGGAAACGTTTTTGTCAGAGTTATAAAAGCTTATCATAAGGGATTATTAACAAATTAATCTCTTAAAATCATAAAATAAGGGCACTTATATTGTATGATGTACTAATAATTTTAAAATTATAAGGTAAGGTAATTGCATCCGCTTTATTTCTCATTCTGAGTTAAATTTTACATTTCAATGAGAGAGAAACACAGAAGTCTGGCAAACTAAAAGTTCACTGTTATCTAAGCAAACAATAAAACTATTATTTTCCTAAAAACATAATTTTTTTCAGTTATATAATGTTTACAAAAAACTATTTAATCTAAAAGTTAAAAGGTACTTGACCCCGTCAATATAAAAAACCTTTATAGAAAATTCCTGCCATAATATTACAAATTACTTCCGATTTGATCGAAATCTAAAGAGGTAAAACTGAAACTGATTTCATCTTAAGATTTTCTTTTCCATTCGGAGTCACAGATGGAATGCTTTAATAATGGAGAAAATTGTTTTTTTTTTCATTCTTGGTTTTTTTTCTGTGAGCAGTTAATTGGATGTTTACACCGCGGATATTGCTAACTCATGTTTCCGAATGTCAAGGTCCTTCGGAAGGACTGATTGAGGTGGATGCCCTTATAGTAGAAAACTATTCTGAATACATTTAGAGATTAGCATCGGTTAGTTCAATGAGTTTATCACCACCGCACTTCTGGTAAAACCTGATATTTATTTTTCGGATTATATGGTTTGAGAGATCGGGGAAGGATTAAAAAATTTAAGCTAGTTAGTATTCGTAAATATTTAATCTTTCTTAAAATTCTGTTTGTTTTACCTTTATCTAATTGCGAGAAGTGTGACCGCTTGGAATAATTCACGCACGCTGCCCACATGTAAAAAACATTTAATAAAATTATCTAAGTACAGCTTTAAGAGGAAGTTCGTTTATAAAAATAACATTATTGCGAAAAATTGACGGTTTGAAATATATTACGCACGCAGCTGACATGTAAAAACATTTAATATAATCATCTAATGACAATTTCTTTTGGGAGGGAGGAGTAAATTTTGCGTAAAACTCATACCATTCCGGGAAGCGTCATGTCTTGAAATGAAAACGCAAGTTACCAACTCTTACAAAACATTTAGCAGAATTATTAAATTATAATTTTGGAGGTAATTTGTCTTATAAAAATTATTTTATTGCGTGAATTTTGACCGCTTAAAATAAATAGCGCATGATGCCTACATGTATAAAACATTTAGTAAAATCATCTAATTACAAATTTTTTGGGGGACGGGTCAATTTTTACTTACAAATGATATTTTTTTGGACTTGAAATGAATAATGCACTTTACTCCCTCTTACAAAACATTTAGCAAAATTATTAAATTATAATTTTGGAGGTAATTTGTCTTATAATTTTTTTTTTATTGTGGGAATTTTGACTATTTTAAATAAATAGCACACGATGCCTACACGTATAAAACATTTAGCAAATTCATCTAATTACAAATTTTTGGGAGGCAGAGGTCAATTTTGCTTAAAATGATATTATTCCGGAAATGTGACCGCTTGAAATGAATACCGTACTTTAATCTATCTTACAAAACATTTAGCAAAATTAATTAAATTATAATTTTGGAGGTAATTTGTCTTATAAAAATTATTTTATTGTGGGAATTTTGACTATTTTAAATAAATAGCACACGATGCCTACACGTATAAAACATTTAGCAAATTCATCTAATTACAAATTTTTGGGAGGCAGAGGTCAATTTTGCTTAAAATGATATTATTCCAGAAATGTGACCGCTTGAAATGAATACCGTACTTTACTCTCTCTTACAAAACATTTAGCAAAATTATTAAATTATAATTCTGGAGGTAATTTGTCTTATAAAATTTATTTTAATTTGGAAATTTTGACTATTTAAAATAAATAGCACACGATGCCTACACGTACAAAACATTTAATAAAATAATCTAATTAGAATTTCTTTGAGGGGAGGAGTCAATTTTGCTTAAAAATGATATTATTGCTGGAAGTGTGACCGCTTGAAATGAATACCGTACTTTACCCTCTCTTACAAAACATTTAACAAAATTAATAAATTATAATTTTGGTGGTAATTTGTCTTATAAAAATATTTCATTGTGGTAATTTCGACAGTTTAAAATAAATAGCCGAAGATGCCTACACGTATAAAACATTTAGCAAAATCATTTAATTACAATTTTTTGGGAGGGAGGGGTCAATTTTGCTTAAAAATGATATTTTTGCAGGAGGTGTGACTGCTTGAAATGAATAATGGACTTTACCCTCGCGTACAAAACCTGTAGTAAAACTATTAAATTAAATTGCGGAAAATATTTTAATACAATGTGATTCTAGAAATTAATTTCAACTTTACATCCTCAGTCATAAACGCTATTACATTGAGCCAAGAAATTTTTTCCAATAATTTCTAGCCTACCATGGTATTTGGAAATTTAAAAAATAAGTTTTGCAGTCTAGAAATAAAGGACTGCATAGGATGGGTGGAAAATCCTCAAAAATATTCTTACTTGAGATTATTCGAGTAGTGAGGAATTCTTCATGCATTCCAAATCTATAAATTTGTCTAAAATCTCTAAATTCTTGGAGATGCATCCAGTATGTTGCTTTGTTTAAAGCTTGGTTGTTTAAGCCCGTATGTCATTCGAGTTAGCGTTTTCTTCGAAACGAATTAAGTCCCAGTGTCTCTTTTGGTCAACTTTTATCTCTCTGAGCTATACAATTCCTGATTTTATTTACTTGTGGATTGTCACGGCCGAGGTTTAACCGAGTGATATGGGTCTTCAGTTATTCCTGGTAGTCTACACTTACCTCTGTAGTGTTTGCTCCTTACCGGGTTTGACAACATTACATCGGACCATGACGGAACACTCGTAGGTCAGTAGCAGCTCTACAGTTGTCGTGATGTTCTGATCTTCAGTTTGTTTGCTGCTGTATGTCTTTGGATGTTTCAGCATAAGAATTAACTTACTTATGGTTTGTTATTATTATCTCTAAACCCCTTCTTCAATCTTCCTGTGGAAGCTTTATTCAAAAGAATAAAGCATCCACAGGAAGATTGAAGAATCACAAGGTTTACAACAGAGGATGATAAAAAAGAGATTGTTAAAAGGCTGAGGAACCTTGAAGTGTTGCTCTTTGAGCAAATTAGTGCTTTACAATATACCATACCAAAGCAAACTTTATTCTAAGCTCTAACTTGCAGTCTAGAGTTTACCTCTGTAGTGTTTGCTCGTTACCGGGTTTGACAACATTAAATCGGCCATGACGGAACTCTCTTAGGTCGGCAGCAGCTCTATAGCTATCATGGTTACTTTCGAGATATTCTGGTCTTCAGTTTGTTTGCTGCTGTATGACTCCGGATGGGTAAGCATAAGAATTAACTTACTTATGGTTTGTTATTATTATCTCCAAACCCTCAATTTTGAACAAAGCATCACAAGGTTTACAGCAGCGAATGAAAAAAAGAGATTGTTAAAAGGCTGAGGAACCTTGAGGTGTTGCTCTTTGAGCAAATTAGTGTTGCACACGATGCCTACACGTACAAAACATTTAATAAAATAATCTAATTAGAATTTCTTTGAGGGGAGGAGTCAATTTTGCTTAAAAATGATATTATTGCTGGAAGTGTGACCGCTTGAAATGAATACCGTACTTTACCCTCTCTTACAAAACATTTAACAAAATTAATAAATTATAATTTTGGTGGTAATTTGTCTTATAAAAATATTTCATTGTGGTAATTTCGACAGTTTAAAATAAATAGCCGAAGATGCCTACACGTATAAAACATTTAGCAAAATCATTTAATTACAATTTTTTGGGAGGGAGGGGTCAATTTTGCTTAAAAATGATATTTTTGCAGGAAGTGTGACTGCTTGAAATGAATAATGGACTTTACCCTCGCGTACAAAACCTTTAGTAAAATTATTAAATTAAATTGCGGAAAATATTTTAATACAATGTGATTCTAGAAATTAATTTCAACTTTACATCCTCAGTCATAAACGCTATTACATTGAGCCAAGAAATTTTTTCCAATAATTTCTAGCCTACCATGGTATTTGGAAATTTAAAAAATAAGTTTTTCAGTCTAGAAATAAAGGACTGCATTGGATGGGTGGAAAATCCTCAAAAATATTCTTACTTGAGATTATTCGAGTAGTGAGGAATTCTTCATGCATTCCAAATCTATAAATTTGTCTAAAATCTCTAAATTCTTGGAGATGCATCCAGTATGTTGCTTTGTTTAAAGCTTGGTTGTTTAAGCCCGTATGTCATTCGAGTTAGCGTTTTCTTCGAAACGAATTAAGTCCCAGTGTCTCTTTTGGTCAACTTTTATATCTCTGAGCTATACAATTCCTGATTTTATTTACTTGTGGATTGTCGTACCCGAGGTTTACCCGAGTGATCTGGGTTTTTAGTTATTCCTGGTAGTTAAGAGCTCTGTAGTGTTTCCTCCTTACCGGGTTTGACAACATTAAATCGGACCATGACGGTTCTCTCCGTAGGTCAGCAGCAGCTCTACAGCTGTCGTGGTGTTCTGGTCTTCAGTTTGTTTGCTGCTGTATGTATCCGGATGGGTCAGCATAAGAATTAACTTACTTATGGTTTGTTATTATTATCTCTAAACCCCCAATTTTTAATAAAACATCCACAGGAAGATTTAAGAATCACAAGGTTTACAGCATCGAATGAAAAAAAGAGATTGTTAAAAGGCTGAGAAACCTTGAGGTGTTGCTCTTTGAACAAATTAGTGTTTTACAATAGTTTCAGGTTTAACAACATTAAATCGTACCATAACGGAACTCTCGTAGGCCGGCAGAAGCTCTATAGCTGTCCTGGTTACTGTCGAGGTGTTGAGGTCTTCAGTTTCATTGCTGCTATATGTCTCCGGATGGGTCATCATAAGAATTAAATTACTTATGGTTTGTTATTATTATTTCTAAACCCCCAATTTTGAATAAAGCCTCCACAGGAAGATTGAAGCATAACAAGGTTTACAGCAGTGAATGAAAAAAAGAGATTATTAAAAGGCTGAGGAACCTTGAGGTGTTGCTTTTTGAGCAAATTAGTGCTTTACAATATACCATACCAAAGCAAACTTTATTCTAAGCTCTAACTTGTAGTCTAGAGCTTACCTCTGTAGTGTTTGATCCTTACCAGGTTTGACAGCATTAAATCGGACCATGACGGAACTCTCTTAGGTTGGCAGCAGCTCTATAGCTATCGTGGTTACTTTCGAGGTGTTCTAGTCTTCAGTTTGTTTGCTGCTGTATGTCTCCGGACAAGTCAGCATAAGAATTAACTTACTTATGGTTTGTTATTATTATCTCCAAACCCCCAATTTTGAATAAAGCATCCACAGGAAGATTGAAACATCACAAGGTTTACAGCAGCGAATGAAAAAAAGAGATTGTTAAAAAGCTGAGGAACCTTGAGATGTTGCTCTTTGAGCTAATTAGTGCTTACAATATACCATACCAAAGCAAACTTTATTCTAAGTTCTAACTTGTAGTACTAACTTGCTAACTTGTACTAACTTGCATACCTCTGTAGTGTTTGCTCCTTACCAGGTTTGACAACATTAAATCGGACCATGACGGAACTCTCTTAGGTTGGCAGCAGCTCTATAGCTATCGTGGTTACTTTCGAGGTGTTCTGGTCTTCAGTTTGTTTGCTGCTGTATGACTCCGGATGGGTCAGCATAAGAATTAACTCAATTATGGTTTGTTATTATTATTTCTAAACCCCCAATTTTGAATAAAGCATCCACAGGAAGATTGAAGCATCACAAGGTTTACAGCAGCGAATAAAAAAAGAGATTGTTAAAAGGCTGAGGAACCTTGGGGTGTTGATTTTTGTGCAAATTCATGCTTTAAAATATACCATACCAAAGCAAACTTTATATAGATATTATAAAGCTTTGTATAAATCTTTATTTTTATGTTTATTTGCTTAAAATTTAAAAAAAATTTGTTTAAAATTTTATGTTAAAAAACTATCTTTACTTATGTTGAACGTTTTCTTTTATTTTAATACTTACCTTCAATAATTTATCAGGAAATGTTTATTTAAAGTAAATTTAAAAGCTTCCACTATAAGAATAAGATTGCCTTTATATTGTTAATAAACAAATATCTATTAAGGTAGATATATATCTTAAATGTGCTTTTAAAAAGAAAACAAATAGTATCCCCACTTCAGTCCACCGGTCAAAATAGCTCAAGACATGTAAGCGTAAATCTTTCATACCTAAGTCTTAAGATGGTCAAGGCATAATAGAGCTGAAATATTCTTTGATGCTTTGCATACATTATATTCTCAATTAGTTTGATGTTTCGTTTACTAAATAGCTGCATGGAAACTGTTTTAATCAAATCTATCTGATACAAGACATTAACTTCAACTGTACATCATCGATCATTCAAACTGAGTAGTGCTGCGAGGGAAAAAATATTTCCATAAAAAGCAGAAAGCTGCCCCATTCGTTAGGGCTGAAATTGGATACCAAAGGAGGAGCAGATAATGAGGCTATTTTCATCTGATCGACCCTGTTTAGCCCGCATCAAGGCAATTAAAGTCACTGAACTTAGGAGAACCACCCTCTCCTCTAGCCACGAGATCGGCAAAGCAGGTGTCAGATTGAAATCTTCGAAACTCGTGTTCCTCTATAATGGATTACGGCTTCTTTACTCGTGCTTTATTTATCGAAAGAACGCTAAGTGAATATTTAGCTTATGATAGAGATCTCGTGTAACTTCATCTCTCATGAAAATATCTTTAGAGCATTAGAGAATACTAGAAATATGTTTTGTTCTTATTGTTTGGAACTTTAGGAGTGATATGATCTTTGATTCAAGTGCATGGAATCTTCTGGTGCTTTTTCAGTATTGTATTTTCGCTTTTAAAATCCCTTATTAAAGGATGAAATATTAAAGGAAGATACCCGTGGGGTTGCTAGTACAGTTTTGTTTCGAAGTCAAGAATTGATGCCATCCATATCTTATAGCATTTAGTATAAAATATATTTAGATTTAAGATTTGACGGATTTATATTCTTTTTTTACTTTGAAATGAATTCTCAATAGCTCTCAGACTAAAGAGGAGCTTCAAACTTTGACTCTGATATTTTCTGAACCATCTCGAATTTTTCACGAATATTGTTCCTATTATATCATCCTTGTTTTATGGATAAACATATAGAACAAGTGATTTATGCAGTTGTTAATTTATGTGCTTCTCATTTATTTATATACTCAGTAAAATTCAAATTTTCTTGAATGTTTTCTCTGATTTTACTACATTTTTTAATTGAGGGAAACCTATTTACATTCGTCAGAAAAATTAACATTTTTTCAATCGTGATTCAATCAAAATAAAATCCAACTTGGAAAATTCCATTAAAACTTTTGAAAATAGCTATTTTTTCTAATGGACCAAAAAACCATTTATTACCAGTATTTCTAAATATAATGGGTGTTGTATCAAATTATATACAACACATAAAATGTGTTCAACATATGTACGAAATTTAAACCCTACCAAATTACTATTTATTTTAAGATTGGAGCAGAACTGACTTATGCATAAATGCACATATATGTATGGATATATGTTGTATATGTAAGTATGTATATGTGAATTTATAAATTTTAATGCATTCAAATATAAATTTAATTAAATAAAATCGTTATGACTGTTCAATATATTTACACTAAAAGTTTAAAACATATTGGGAATATATTTTAATATACATTATTTTGATACAGATAAAAAATCAAAATCTAGAAAATATTATTTTCCTCAATAATGAACCTGTTATTTATTTAACTCATCAATGTTAATCATTTCTGCTCTTTATATATTGAGGGAATTTTTAAATGTAAGTTATTATGAACTGCAGAGAGAAATATAAATCTGAAATTTAAACATTTCTAAATATTACAGCTTGTACTTATTGGTTATCAGCCGTCAGTTTAAACTTCATAGGATACCATTTATTAAAAAATAAAAATTTCATCCTGTAAGATTTATTTGGTATCAAATGTAAACACTCTGTTGTAGAGTAAATCTTTATAATAAACTAGCATATAGCCCGTCATATGACGAGGTCAGTAAAATTATTAAAATTCCAGACCTTTAAAGTACCCTATGAAGCAGGTAAAAAAATGGTTTGTTTTTTGGCTGAGAATTATCCGGTACACGCTCAATAATTTGTTTATCTTTACTGCCCTCATGTTAGTTGCCAACTTTAATTAATTTTCTCATATTACATGATAGGATGGACAGCAGAGGTTTTAATATTGACAGTCATTATTTGGCTGTATATATGAATGATGTCCAAACTTTAGCGAATCGATTACAAACCGTGCGGTTACGTATAAAAAACAAACAGACACACGAACGAACTTCTGAATTTTCAAAGATATATAACTTAAAAACGGTAGGTATTTATTAGTCCCTGAAAGAGACTTCTAGACTTTTTTTGAAAAGAATTTGTTGTTAATAACGGGGATAAAATTTTCATTGCAACAAAAAATAATCGGTGATTAAATTTAAAATTATCACATATGTACATAATCTATTATGGAAGCCAAATATAAAAGAAAATTATTTACGTAATATCTAAGTTCAGTGATAACGTATGAAAATAATTTAATCTCCTGCTCTTAACCGAGGAAAATAGGGCTTGAAATAATGTCATTAAACGTTCGAAAAAGGGGGAAGGGGTAGATTTCGTACTCTCTTTGAATTTTGCTACCCGTAACTCATCAAAAATAGAATATGGATAACTCTATTCATTCCAGGTTCAACCGCTTCATAAATTCGAGGACAGACGGACAGATAACTTAGGCTATTATTATATAGGGGATAAAGATGTCATGATTTCAGCAGATGTACATAACAACAAATCCTAAAATATCTATCCAAAATTTTAAATAATATAAGATGATGGAAAATTTGGAGGTTTGTTCATAATATTAAGATCTTATTCACAGAAAAGAAACCCTCTTTCCACAAACCCATTCAAACTCTACAAACTATTTTGCAGCTGTTCCTAATAAGGTGCTCTAACTATCAGTAGGTGAAAATAAATTATGGAAGTGGAAGCTACTGTTCTCAGCTGCATTGAATAGAATTGTATAACATTATGATAAAATTTAACAATTTTTTAAAACTTTTCACGTAATAAAATGTGTTATACATACAAGGAAACGGGCCAAGTTTTCAACACTTCCTCTAATGTGGCAAGTCTAATGACAAGTTTACGAGAATCTTTTTATTGATTTTAACCTTCATTAGAGTCAAGCGTCATTCTTCAGGCGTCTATAACTATCACCTTTTATTATCAACCGCTTCTAAATCGAGGTCACAGAAATCTGTCACGTCGATAAAAAGGTCAGTGATATATGGATTAGGATATAACTGGATCACGATGGGCTGGAGTGAAACCTGTCAATAACAAAGTTATAAAAAAAAACTAGTCTCTCACAAGCAATGACATATTGATCACTATTAGGTGGCACCTAAACACCTGAGAAAGACATTGATCTTTCCAGTTGGAAAGGCATGATTGCTTTCTTCGCGGTTTGATGGTCTCCGGATAGCGAAAGCCTTGCGTATAAAGTCGTTTCAGGGTGTTGAGTTTTAAAAAAGACCCATTTCCATAGCTTTAAGGCATGTTTGTACCGAGATTAAAGAGTGAACTTTAAGCTTGTGACCTTGTAGGTTATTCCGTACTTAGAATTGTATCGCATATTTTTTGAGGCTATTTATGGTGATTAAAAATAATTAGGATTAACATACATAGTTTCATAACTGCAAATTAATAGTGTTCTAAAACGCTTTCTAAAGTCCATCGTTCCTTTAAAAAATAATATTACTTTATTGCTAAAATTTATTACTTTAATGCTCATTTGATCTAGGCGGACATCTAAATTTTCATTAGGATAAAAATAAATCAAATAAGAAAATGACAGTATTTATTTATATTTAATGTAAATATGATCGTTCAAATTTTATTCTATAGTCTGTAGATGGACAGAATAAAATTATACAAAATTTCAAAATAAATCAGATTATAAAATGAAAGTTTTTATTTATAATTAATGTAAATATAATCGTTCAAATTTTATTCTATAGTCTGTAGATGGACATAATAAAATTATACAAAATTTCAAAATAAATCAGATTAGAAAATGAAAGTTTTTATTTATAATTAATGTAAATATGATCGTTCTAATTTTATTCAATAGTCTGTAGATGGACATAATAAAAAGATACTCACAAAATTTCAAAATAAATCAAATGAGAAAATGGCAGTTTTTATTTATAATTAATTTAAATATGATAGTTTTAATATTATTCAAAAGTCTGTAGATGGACATAAAAAGATACTCATAAAATTTCAAAATAAATCAAATTAGAAAATGACAGTTTTTATTTATAATTAAATTAATATGATCATTCTACTTTTATTCAATAGTCTGTAGATAGACATAATTAATGTATATAAATTTTTTTATTACCAGAATTGATAGAATCCTGTATCATCGAAAATTGATAAAATACAATGTAATGATTGAAAAAAGCAGTTGCAATTAAAAAAAAGGTTGAAAATATTCGATTACAATGCAATGAAAAAATCTATTCATATTAGTTTTTATAAATCTATATCTATTCTCCGCTTTTGTTTCTGAAAATATTTAAAACTTCATCTTCAGCTACAGGAATATTTTTATAGATATAGAGGAAGCAGAGTCCATATAAACGCATTTCTGGTGTACTGTTTCTCAAATATTTTTTTACATATTTTATAGACGAAAATGATCTTTCAGCTGTTTATGTTGTAATTGGCAAAGTGAATAAAATTTTTAAAAGTTTATGGATATTCGAGAAAATTTCTTGATTGCACCAAAAGTAAAGTGTAAAGCTTCTGTAGCAGTTAATCTACTTTGATCTGCTAGTAATTTCCTTTTCCATAGCTGATATTATTAAAATTTCTCCCTTGTTTTTTCAGCTTCGAAAAAAAATCTTGGGGGGGGGGGTGCATATTCCCTTTTGTACCCTCGCTGTGTACGCCTCTGGACGAGAGTCATTTTTCTTGACTATGGATAGCCAAGAAAAATGAGACGCGCAGTGTAAACACGGTAAAAAATCAAAATCTTTTTTAAAATAGCGTAATACTAGACTCAAGACTCGAGTTGGTGTTACATGGGCACCTGTTTTTTTACGGCGGTCGAAGACTAACACATCGAGAGAGGGTGAACAAGCCCTGTTCCAGGGAGGTGAAAGTTCAACAGGAAGGGGCGAGTGATGCCACCCCGCCCACGCCACCTGCGGAGAAGGACATTTTTCCCAGGGAGGCGAAAGCTTGACCAAGAGGGGGAGATTCCACCCCGACTCTCGCGAACAGCAACGGGAGATATGCCCGCTCGGCACGACGGAGAACGGACATTCTTCTGGAAAGAGTTGAGACCGAGAGAGGTGCTTTCCGCTCGCCACAATTTTTTTTCTCGGTCTTATTTCAGCCTTGTTAATGAGTAATATGTTGAGTGTAAATATGTTTTAAAAGAATTTACAATAATAAATGTGTTGTCAAGGATTTAATCGTTTTAGTACTTAATTGTCGGTCAGTTTAGCATATCAGCGAACCCAAGATACCTGATCCAGTAACAATAGGTGAGCAGGTATAGAAACGAGACGTGCAGACATCAGAAAGTGCAGCCGGGGACGCGCGAGGCTCGACCAATAGTATCTATAATAATTATGCATTATGTAACACAATCAGAGTTGTATTGGTTTTAACCATGGGGTTTAAACCAGTGGTTTTAGCCGGTTTTAACCGTCCTGGTCAATATCAATTTTGACCAGTTTTGACCATTGAAATTAACTTTTAAATATATTTAATACTAGCAAGTTTGCCCGTGCTTCGCTACGGTGAACTTAATATATTACTTTTAAACAAAGATTTATTTTTCGTGAATAACTCTCTAAATTCGTCACAGTTCAGTTCGAGTCATTGGCATGTTTATATATTTCTATCATAAGCGTATTATAACATTATTCAGTTTTTATAATCGAATTTGTCTTATATTAAATTTGCTCAAACTTTTTTTATTGTAAAATATAAGCTTAACCCTAAATTGCATTACTGTATTACTACTGTACGTTGATTAGCAAAGTTAACAGATCTTGCCATATTACGTGATAGAATAGGAAGCACAGGTTTTGACAGCAACAGTGCTAATTTTGTTGGTAGTAATAAATGTTTTCCAAAATTAAGGAAATTTATGACAAACCACATAGTTTTGTATGAAACAGAAACACACATTCATATCGACAACCATATGAATATGAAGATAACTATATAAAATGATAGGTTTTATTTGGCCATGAGAGTCACTGAAATTTGTACTTTTTGTACTTAGAATATTGTTGATATGCATTTCATTGTAACATAAAAATGAACCAAGAATTAAATTTAAAATTAGTTCTCATATAAAAATGCTATAATTTGCGTCACATAGAAATGAAAGTGAATCACTTTATATCTCAAATTTCAGTTCAAATCGAATAGATACTAAGCAGACGATTTTAAATAATATAAAATAAGAAATGAATAAATGAAATATTTAAATGAATGACGTCATAATGATAGAAAAATATCATTTTCGCCTATTTATTATGTGATGAATTGAACATTTTAATCTCCTGCTTTTAACCGTGGAAAACTGCGTTTAAAACAATTACTTGGGATGACGTCACATTGCTAGAAACATTGCTTCTTTCCCCTAGATATGATGCGATAAATTAAAAACTTAATCGTTTGCGTTTAACCGGGGAAAATAATGCTTGGAATAATGACATGAAATACTCGAAAAAGGGGGAAGGAATGAATTTCGAACGTTGAAAATTTACAAAAACCTTCCCAGGGATATACCTAAACATTTCCCAAATTTTCACGGCGATTGGATGCATAGTTTTTGAGTCTATTGAGTACAGACAGACAGACAGACAGACACACACAAATTCATTTTTATATATATAGACTAATCAAACATAGTTTACTACCATATGATAAAGGCAAGTTACAATTGTTAAAAATGTCATAATATAATTAGCACCTCAAAAAACAAATATAAAATAACACGTAGATACAAAAAAATGTCTTATTTTTTTATACAAGCTGTTTTATATGTAATTTATTTTGGATTACTCCAAACTTTGAAAATTATCTTTCTATAGACGAAGAGCTGGAGCAACAGTTCATTACATGCATTGTAAAATCAACAAATTTTATGTTAATGTCATTAACCTTCTTAAAAACATAAAACTTTGGTATGGCTACAGTTATAACAAAATTATGGTAATTGTAGTTAAAATGATTAAAATTAATAACAATTTTAACAGTAAAATGTCATGTTATTTGTTTTAATTTTAAAATTTATGCTTTTAACTTCAACTCATGCTTTATCTTTTAACTGTAACTCATATTTTATGTTTTTTACTGCAACTGGATTATATTTTTACAATTGCATGTGCATGGTTCATTTTTAAAATTCAAACATTCTTATTATACTATATAAGCGTGTTAAATCTCATGAACTTGTTAGTGTAATATTTTGTTTAACTACGCTACTATTTTTATTGCTTATTAGAAGTCATTTCTAATTACCAAAGATGTTATATATTAAAATTAAGACCATTTAAAACTATTTTAACAATTCTGACCACTTCTGACCATTTTTGACCAGTTTTGGACGGTTAAAATCACTTTTATGCAGTGTTCTGGTCAAAATCAGTTTTGACCGGTCAAAATTACAACTCTGAACACAGTGCATATAATTCAAATTCATTTTGATATGGAAAATACATTATGCTTTGTTTTCATTGACTAATAATCTAATTTATTCTAATGAAAAATAACAATTATTCGGCCAGTTTCTTTACTCTGTATATTAATATGCCAAATAACGCTATCCAAGAAAACAGCAGCTGCATGAATGACAATTAGAACAATGTGCTGTGCAGATACTACTACTGATAAATTTGGCCGTGTATGTTATCGCCCTTCCAGAGCAAATTTATTTTAATTAATTTATTCAAACCGATATTTTTGGAGATAATTGTTACAAGAAACGGTTCTATAGGTAACAGGAAAATAGGCTACATGGAAAACACGCTCGGGAAACAATGCAAGGAAAAGTAGTTTTAAAATTACTCCTTCACAGTCAAAGAAAGTGATAATTCGAAGCAATTTCCTACATGTAGAAACAAAAATTCTCATTTCTGTCTTTTCAGATTTTATTTGACATTCATTATTCCCATAGCGAGTTTTTTATTTTTGGTAAAAGGAAAACAGTTTTTTTTCCAGTTTTCGAAATGTGAATTTTGTATGTCAAATAATTGAGAGAGAGAAATAGTTTAGGAATGCATATATTTTTATTAGGTGTGACATTAATGGAATCCGAAAATAAGTTTTTGGTTTGACGATGTGACTGGGATTTTGCTTTTGTAGCAAGTAAAATTGAGGTGGAACTTGTGGTAATTAGAGATAAAATTTGACCAAGCGAAATAAAAGTATTTTTTGAGATATCCAATCAAACGTCATATGAAATACTTCTGCCTGAAATTTACTTTGAAAAAAAAATTAGACAGACTTGCCATAAAACAAGATATAATTTTCAGTTTTATAACATAATAAACATCTAACCAAACCTCATATGAAATACATCTGTTTGAATTTTACTTGCTATAATATGAAAGAAAATTTAGGCAATCTTACAATAAAAAAAGATAAAATTTTCAGTGGTATATTATTAAAAACATCTAACCAAACCTCATATGAAATACAACTGTCTGAATTTTACTTGCTATAATAGAAAAGAAAATTTAGGCAGACATACAATAAAAGAAGATAAAATCTTCCGTTTTATAGTATTAAAAACATCTAACCAACCCTCATATGAAATACATGTGTTTGACTTTAACTTGCTATAATATGAAAGAAAATTTAGGGAAACTAACAATAAAAGAATATAAAATTTTCAGTTGTATATTATTAAAAGCCACTAAACAAACCTCATATGAAATACTTCTGTCTGAAATTAACTTGCTATAATATGAAAGAAAATTTATTATAACTTACAGTAAAAGAAGATAAAATTTCAGTTCTATATTATTGAAATATTAACGAAACCTCGTATAAAATACATCTGTCTGAATTTTACTTGCTATAATATGAAAGAAAATTCAGGCAGACTTACAATAAAAGAAGATAAAATTTTCAGTTTTATATTATTAAAAACATCTAACCAAACCTCATATGAAATACATCTGTCTGAATTTTACTTGCTATAATATGAAAGAAAATTTAGGCAGACTTACAATAAAAGAAGATAAAATTTTCATTTGTATATTATTAAAAACATCTAACCAAACCTCATATGAAATACATCTGTCTGAATTTTACTTGCTATAATATGAAAGAAAATTCAGGCAGACTTACAATAAAAGAAGATAAAATTTTCAGTTATATATCATTAAAAACATCTAACCAAACCTCATATGAAATACACCTGTCTGAATTTTACTTTCTATAATTTGAAAGAAAATTTAAGAAAACTTAAAATAAAAGAAAATAAAATTTTCAGTTATATATTATTGAAAACATCTAACCAAACCTCATATGAAATACAAATGTCTGAATTTTACTTGCTATAAAATGAAAGAAAATTTAGGCAGACTTACAATAAAAGAAGATAAATTTTTCAGTTGTATATTATTAAAACCATCTAACAAAACCTCACATGAAATACAACTGTCTGAATTTTACTTGGTATAATATGAAAGAAAATTTAGACTGATATACAATAAAAGAAGGTAAAATTTTTAGTTTTATATCATTAAAAACATCTAACCAAACCTCATATGAAATAAATCTGTCTGACTTTTACGTGCTATATATAATATGAAAGGAAATTTAGGCAGACATACAATAGAAGAAGATAAAATTTTCAGTTGTGTATCATTAAAAACATCTAACCAAACCTCATATGAAATACATCTGTCTGAAATTTACCTACTATAATATGAAAGAAAATTTAGGCAGACTTACAATAAACGAAGATAAATTTTTCAGTTGTATATTATTAAAACCATCTAACAAAACCTCACATGAAATACAACTGTCTGAATTTTACTTGCTATAATATGAAAGAAAATTTAGGCAGACTTACAATAAACGAAGATAAATTTTTCAGTTGTATATTATTAAAAACATCTAACCAAACCTCATAAGAAACACAATTGTCTGAATTTTACTTGATACATATGAAAGAAAATTTTGGCAAACTTACAATAAACGAAGATAAATTTTTCAGTTGTATATTATTAAAAACATCTAACCAAACCTCATAAGAAACACAATTGTCTGAATTTTACTTACTATAATATGAAAAAAAAATTAGGAAAACTTACCATAAAAGAAGATAAAATTTTCAGTTTTATGTTATTAAAAACATCTAACCAAACCTCATATGAAATACTTCTGTCTGAATTTTACTTGCTATAATATGAAAGAAAATTTAGGCAAACTTACAATAAAAGAAAAAAAAATTCAGTTGTATATTATTAGAAACATCTAACTAAACCTCGTATGAAATATAACTGTCTGAATTTTACTTGCTATAATATGAAAGAAATTTTAGACAGATTTGCAATAAAAGAAGATATAATTTTCAGTTATATATTATTAAAAACATTTAAACAAACCTCATATGAAATACAACTGTCTGAATTTTACTTGCTATAATATGAAAGAAAATTTAGACAGACATACAATAAAAGAAGATAAAATTTTCAATTGTATATTATTAAATAAAAACATCTAACCAAATCTAAACATCCTCATATGAAATACAACTGTCTGAATTTTATTGCTACAATACGAAAGAAAATTTAGGCAGACATACAATAAAAGAAGATAAAATTTTCAGTTTTATATCATTAGAAACATCTAACCAAGCCTCTTATGAAATATAACTGTGTGAATTTTACTTGTTATCATAGAAAAGAAAATTGAAAATTTAGACAGACTTGCCATAAAATGACATAAAATTTTCTGTTTTTTTTTTCGTAGTAAACACGTATTGAAATTTATTGAACACTTCGAAAAATCTTGGGGTTTATTCTATTATGAAAATAAATTAAAGAAAAAATTTAATTGATTAATATTTGTTGTGACGAATAGTTTGTCACTTCTTATACCACTTCTTTTAAGAATAAAATTTTACTTAACATCTAATGTTACTTAGCAAAACCATATATGAAAATGTTAGTAGTCACAATTACTATTACTCTATGACATGTTTCACAAAACGTCCCTCAATTCTATCAAATAACTTATATAAATGTAGCAAATAAACACATGAATAACATAGTCATTAATTTACTCAAGTTTAAACACGGATATGCTTACAGTGAATATATCAATGGCTTAGAGCAAAACAAAAACTGCTAGCCGAATTTCTAATTATCCATGGATGGTTGACTGAGAAAGCTGGAGTTGATGTTTCACTCTTCGAAGGTTAATTACACCATTTATGGGTGAATATTCTGTTTCATATTACCTTCATTAAGTGTAAAAAATAATTATTCGGAAGGAAGCTCTAACTGTTTTGAAAATTAAGAAATGCGACACCGAAATTAATTCAGGTAACAAAAAACTAAAAAAGGTGAAACCTTATAGAATATCGTACTTCAATCGGTGAAAGGTTTATTAATATTTTAATTTTTTTAACTGTCATACGAAGAACATTCAAAACCATTGATTGGATATTTAAAAATGTCGCACATTTGATATAGGCAGACATCTAAATTTTCATTAGCATTAAATTAAATCAAATGAGAAAATAACAGCTTTTATTTATAATTAATGTAAATATGATCGTTCTAATTTTATTCAATAGTCTGTAGATGGACATAATATAAAGATACTCACGAAATTTCAAAATAAACCAGATTAGAAAATGACAGTTAGTTTTTATTTATAATTAATGTAAATATGACCGTTCTAATTTTATTCAATAGTCTGTAGATGGACATAATAAAAAGATACTCACAAAATTTCAAAATAAATCAAATGAGAAAATGACAGTTTTTAATTATAATTAATGTAAATAGGATCATTTTAATTTTATTCAATAGTCTATAGATGGACATAATAAAAAGATACTCACAAAATTTCAAAATAAACCAGATTAGAAAATGACAGTTAGTTTTTATTTATAGTTAATGTAATTAGGATCATTTTAATTTTATTCAATAGCCTATAGATGGACATAATAAAAAGATACTCACAAAATTTCAAAATAAACCAGATTAGAAAATGACAGTTAGTTTTTATTTATAATTAATGTAAATAGGATCATTTTAATTTTATTCAATAGCCTATAGATGGACATAATAAAAAGATACTCACAAAATTTCAAACTAAATCAAATTAGAAAATGACAGTTTTTATTTATAATTAATGTAAATATGATCGTTCTAATTTTATTCAATAGTCTGTAGATGGACATAATAAAAAGATACTGACAAAATTTCAAAATAAATCAAATGAGAAAATGACAGTTTTTAATTATAATTAATGTAAATATGATCATTTTAATTTTATTCAATAGTCTATAGATGGACATAATAAAAAGATACTGACAAAATTTCAAAATAAATCAAATGAGAAAATGACAGTTTTTAATTATAATTAATGTAAATATGATCATTTTAATTTTATTCAATAGTCTATAGATGGACATAATAAAAAGATACTGACAAAATTTCAAAATAAATCAAATGAGAAAATGACAGTTTTTAATTATAATTAATGTAAATATGATCATTTTAATTTTATTCAATAGTCTATAGATGGACATAATAAAAAGATACTGACAAAATTTCAAAATAAATCAAATGAGAAAATGACAGTTTTTATTTATAATTAATGCAAATATGATCGTTCTAATTTTATTCAATAGTCTATAAATGGACATAATAAAAATATATTCACAAAATTTCAAAATAAATTGAATGAGAAAATGACAGTTTTTATTTATAACTAATGTAAATATGGCCATTCTAATTTTATTCAATAGTCTGTAGATGGACAAAATAAAAAGATACTCACAGAATTTCAAGATAAATCAAATGAGAAAATGACAGTTTTTATTTATAATTAATGTAAATATGATCGTTTTCGTTTTATTCAATAGTCTGTAGATGGATATGATAGAAAGATATTCACAAAATTTCAAACTAAATCAAATGAGAAAATGGCAGTTTTTATTTATAATTCCTGTAAATATGATCGTTCTAATTTTATTCAATAGTCTGTAGATGGACATAATAAAAAGATACTCACAAAATTTCCAAATAAATCAAATTAGAAAATGACAGTTTTTATTTATAATTAATGCAAATATGATCGTTCTAATTTTATTCAATAGTCTGTAGATGGACATAATAAAGATACATAATTTAGAAATAAATCAAATGAGAAAATGACAGTTTTTAATTATAATTAATGTAAATATGATCATTTTAATTTTATTCAATAGTCTATAAATGGACATAATAAAAATATATTCACAAAATTTCAAAATAAATTGAATGAGAAAATGACAGTTTTTATTTATAACTAATGTAAATATGACCATTCTAATTTTATTCAATAGTCTGTAGATGGATATAATAAAAAGATATTCAGAAAATTAAAAAAAATAGCTTTTGAAATTTTCAAAGTACAATTTTACTATAAATGTACCGAATGATCCAAAAGCAGAAAAAATTAAAATTTAATAATTCAACCAAGAATAAAGGTAAGAGATGCAGTTTGCTTAAATCGGATGGAAATGAAACAAAATGCTAAAAATGTTTTGTTATCGTTTGAAAAAAATGGAGCTGTAATTTTTATTTGACTAACAGATACCTTAGAGTTTGAATAGTTTTTACCAGTTAACTTTTAAGTGTTTAATGAGCTTTTGTCACCAAGCAACACAGTTGTCATTCGAGATGTCACACAGTTTACAGCAGTAAGCAACAGTTTTTCTTCAGAATGACAGACGTATGCTACCGAGGATCATCCAAATATTGTATGTGATACCATAGAACCATTAATTTCAAATTTCTCAGTTCTTTTGATCAATACAGGGCACTTTAATGAGCGTTTACCACCTGAAACAAGTAGTGATATGTCTACAGTACTGACATTTTCCCCATTCTTCATGTACATTTAATTAATAGGGTCATCTACACTCTACACTGCTTTTCTAAGCATACAGCTTCGACCATATTATGTACAGAAAATGCTCTTTTAAACTATCTTTTATTCTGCATAATCTTATGCTAGAACACAAGTAACGCCATCTAATCATAAAAAAGAACTTTCCATGGTATTTTCCTTGTGTGACGACAAACCAACGTTGATTCCATCTGTTTGGTGGAAAACATATCACTTTAT
>CM063510.1:4160969-4180969 GCA_032207245.1 Pardosa pseudoannulata | reverse complement strand
CTTTAAGCTGTAGGTCCCGGTCTCATTAGCCCTCGTGTTGCAAAAAGTAGACCGTAGCACTCCAAACCAAACCAAGGGGAACCCAATTCTTAAGTAGTCCCAGAAACACCATCTTCTTTCTCGACAAAAGTTCAACTGCAAATATTATTTACCAACAAATTTTTGAAGAACACAAACAATATTTTAAAACTTGCACTCCTGTCATTACAGATGGTTCGAAATCCACTAAATATGTCATCTGTGCTTATGTCATTGAAGAAAAAAAATCAATAGTACAAATTACATTCTAAACTCTCCATTTTTCTGCTGAAGCCTTTGCTACCTTGAAGGCTTTGGAAGAATTGATGCATCACAATGATGCATGTTTTTAAGTAAGTACCTTTTTTAAATTAAAAACACACTGTTGTACTTTTTTATAAGTTTCATTTTTACATAAGAACCTGTATTTTACTATGATTTTGACATATTTTCTACCATTATGAAAGAATTTATGGCATTCTAGAACTAATTTTGGTGTTCAGTCTTCATAGAAATTTGCTGCTTGTCTGCACATAGTCTAAACGTTTGGTTTTATACCCCCTTCCACGAAATTCAATATTTCCGTTCTACAGCGTGAGACAAACTTAGACAATTTAAGTTTGACTGTAAGTGTGTACCACAATTCTGAAAAAGCATTCCAAACGTTCTTATCACCTTTATATATTAAGTCTTCAATAACAGAAAATAACTTGTCATGAACTTTATCTTGCGCATTCATGAGACAATTTACCATTGCTCTGAACTTGGTTTTCTGACATTCATAGTCTCAAAGTTTCTCCAAATATTTTCCTGATCTGCTGAAGAATTTCAGTTTCCTTCACATCTTTTGCACCAAGAAAACGAATGTAAAAATGTATTCCAAAGTCGGTGATATTTTCAATTGCCTGGGGTGTTTTAAATACTCAAAAATTATATATGATTATATTTTCAGGATTGATGTCTGTGTCTAACCAATAGACGCAGGTTCTCAAAGTGTATTCTCGGGACAGCATTACCAATGCTGTATCAAGCAAATTTTTAAACTGTAAGTAATTTAAAACAATGCATCGTACGTACATGTTATGCATTTTCTATTGTAAAATCATAAATGAAGTGGTGGAACGTACAGATTCGATTCCTGAATATTTGTGTGTGACTGGCATGAATATATGTAGCCGGCTAGAAAAGACCCTAAAATTAGAACACTAGGAACCTTGCTATTTGTTACTCCAGAGAACGTTGACTAATACACACACGTATATATGTATATTAATTGCTGTAATGGTGTATATATATATATATATATATATATATATATATATATATATGTGTGTGTGTGTGTGTGTGTGTGTGTGTGTGTGTACATATATATATAAATACATATATATATATATATATATATATATATATATATATATATATATATATATATATATATATATATGCTGTATATCAAAATTATTTCACTTTAATATCTTTTAATAAGTTTCCCTTTCCCATTCTCATTCCTTCAAATATATTTTCTCAGTCACAGAATATCGCAATTAAAGTATTGTCTTTCGACTTAAAATTCTTCAAACCCATTTTCTAAAGTTTTCTCTGCAATATATGCAAATTTTTCGTCCACAAGCCGCATTTTCCAGTTGTCGCTGGCTAATGGCTCAGTTTTTTGTCCAATCTAAGTTACTTATTATTTTTTAATTCGAAGACTAATACCTGTCCTTCGAAAAATTCTACTCATCACTCGTAGTGGGGTCCAACCCTGTTACAGCACGTATTTCGATGGTCATTCCCTTATCTGCCTTTGACTGACAAACATGTCTTTTTTTAGCAGATCTTAAATAAAATTTAAGTTCTACTCTGAATTGCCGTTCTCTTTCAATTTTGCCTGACTGCATATTACTTCGGTAGTCCAGCTGTCTAGGCTTCTCCTTGCCCAGCAAAATCAGGCAAGTAAATACTATAGGGGCTTACTTGGATGTGAACGACATATTAATTTCGCCGTGTTACATATCATTATTTATAATATATCATTGTATGTATGTATATATATATATGTATACATATATATATATATATATATACATATATATATATATATATATATATATATATATATATATATATATAATAATATATATATATATATATATATATATATATATATATATATATATATATATATATATATATATATATATATATATATATATATATATATATATATATATATATAATGTCAGGTTTAAAAATGGGGGTTAAGAATTAAGCAAGTTAAAATTAAAAATAGTTAGAACTCATTAACGACAACTTAATAAGAGAAAGACACACCCTCGATCGGAATTATACAGATCAAAAGAACTGACGCGCTTGTAGAGATAGGATATTTGCTTAGGTAGCAACAACAAAAGAGACAGTTCTGAGTGGGTGCTCGGGCTGTTAACATCCTCCACGCTTGTTGCTCCAAGATGAGAACAAAGGATATCTAAATAGCATAGGCATTGACAGAAGGATATAATAAAAAAAATTTTATATATGAAATGAGTCTTCTATATATATATATATATATATATATATATATATATATATATATATATATATATATATATATATATATATATATATATATATATAATGATATTTTAACCTAAAACAAACGAACTTAATTATATTTGTATTTTAAAATAAATTTCTTCCCATTCTATCTTTAAAATTGCAAACTTTGGTGATACTCGTTTATTCTCCCTTCTCATTCTGGTAAATTGGCCACCTCGCTTAAGCGAAAAATTAATTTCTGCTTATATAACACCTTTACGTAACTTATTTTCTTTTTGTCCGCATCATCATGTGACTATTAACACACTAATCGGCTGGCTCACACAACTTTATAATGGAATGTACGTGCTTATTGCGGATGAAGCTCCAAAATGAGTGATAAAATAAACACAATATTTTTATTTCCAAATTTTCGAGTTTCCTCTTTCGGCCACTCGACTGCACCAAACTAAACAGCCATTACATGTATATACATATTGTCATGTCTTTCTATTTCATATTCTATGCCGTGTAAAAGATGTTTGTGATGCCACGTAAATTACTCTCATTTGTGACCATACTCAGGAAAAAGGATGTTTTCTCCCAATCCGTACTCTTTTCTATATGACGATTTTTCTAATAGAGGGCATCAACATTAACATATTTTTCCTGCACGATTTGTTGGTGACCAATGAAATGATGTTGAGAATATTATTCATTATACTTTAATAACGACACGAGATATCGCTGAAAAACTCTTGTTCTAAGTTGTAGTGAGTTGGACGGAGCTTATTAAAATAAACAGAGCAAAAACCTTTATTATGACATACACTAGCATATAGCCCATCATATGACGGGCTTAGTAAAAATTTTAATATTCCAGAACTGTTAAGTACCCAATGAGGCAGGTAAAAAATGGTTTGTTTTTTGGCTGAGCATTATCTGGTTCACTCTCAATAATTTATTTATCGTCACCTCTAAAGTCTCCCGATCCTGTAATGCAGTTTAGAATCACATTGAATTCATTTAGTCAAACCGTGTGGTGATGTATAACAAACAAACACACAAACGAACAAACTTCTTAATTTCCAAATATATATAAATTAAAAGTTAGATATTTAGTAGTCCGTGAAATAGACTCCTAGACTTATATGAAAAGAATTTATTGTTAATACCGGTGGTAAAATTTTCATTGCAACAAAAAATAATCGATGATTCAATTTAAAATTATCACCTAATCTATTATTTAAGCCAAATATAAAAGAAAATCATTTACGTAATATCTAAGTTCAGTGATAAAAGATATTAAAATAGTGTAGACGATATTTAAATAGTTTAAAATATGAAATGATTAAATGAGATGGTTAAAGGAATGACGTCACAATGCTAGAAACAATTGTTATATTCCCTATTTATTAAGTGATAAATGGTTAAATTTAATCGCCTGCTCTTAACCGGAGAAAATAGGGCTTCAAATAACGGTATTAAACTCTCTAAAAGGGGCGAAGGGGTGGATTTCGAACGTTTTAAAAACGACAGTATTATTTGCTGTGATATGAAGCATATTTATACAAATTTATTTTAGAATAGGATTGATCGTTTAGGAGAAGATAAACTTTATTCGCTTTGAATGGATGCCTCTATCCATTCCAGGTTCAACTGCTTCATAAATTTGCGGACAGATAACTTTGGCTATTATTATATAGGGGATTTTTAGGCGTTTCGTTCGCCTGAAAAGTATGGATCCTGAGACCAGGAGATTCTTATCCTGAAAGCTGTCTTCTGAGTTATTTTATTACCGGGACCTACTATTTAAAGTCAATTCCGAACGACAGCGGGATTCGCTCCCGCTGACTCTGATACCGAAAAATATTGCCATGCCAGTTCGGCAGTTAGAGATTTACAGTAGCAAAATGTTAAGCTTATAGTTCAAATGTGCTAAGAGAAATTTCAGTATGTCAGTTTCATTAGTAACTGGGTAAACTTTAGCGATACGAAGAACTGCTGAAGGTGTCCCCTTTCTCTCATTTTTGAGAAAACTATAAGCGTAGTTCTGGACCTTAACGTGAACTATTAAATGGAATTCTGGATGTATATTATCCTTACAGTAAATATTTTCATCTTCATAATCACCTAACATACATTTCACTTCTGCATTTATTCTCTACTTATAAAATAGCTGAAAGATATCTAAAATTGTTGGAAATTAAAGAAAGCTATGTTTTGTATTACAGCCTATGGGGGTATATTAAATTTTCGTCGTGTATGTTTACAGCAACTTTGAATCTAATTAAACAGTAGGTGACAAATCCAATTAGTCACAAATTAAACATAATACGGAATACTAGATAAGACAAAGAAACAAATAAATCGTTTTATAAACTCTGTCAAGTGATGTAATTGTTTACAGTATTTTAAAATGGAAAAATAAATTTTTCATACACTTTATTTTAAGAGTTTGAATGCATGTATTTATTGATGAATACCTAAATTTACATGATGAATAACTAGGTGTGGTTACTGTGAGCAAGCAATTTAATGGGAACAGAGAAAGAAGAAAAAATTTAGAATAAGAGAAATGCTAGTGATAAATCTATCTTAAATTCTTAATTATTTTATGCATGATTAAAGAAAAATATGAAAACAAAATAGCAAAATTTAAACAAAATTCGAAACAGATGCATTATAGACGCCGGGCCCGTCTGCCATGTTTTTCTTTGGCGACAAACAATAAAAATCGTATTTGAAAAATCGCCAAGTAAAAAAACAAGTCGGCGGTACGCGTTTTTCACAATTTATATCATTATTATAGCACAATTTATAGAGCGATTTACAATTTATAGCATTATTAAAATAAAATTAGCATAATTATCATTTTTTACGTTATTTAAAAACTCAATAACAGATTATTAATAATATGTGTAGTATATATCAACAAGGCATAAACACAATATATATCATTTAATAGTGTATATCATAATAAGCTCGACCCCTCGTTGTAATAAATTGCAAAATAAATTTAATAAGAGACACACCAACCTACTTATCGCCCCCTAAGACCGCCAAAAAATCGCCAAGTTTGGCGAAAATAAAACGGCGTCTATAATGCATCTGCACCCAAAATTCTTGATTGGTTCATGGAATAAAGAATTCACGTTTATTTTCCGAACAATCAAGTCTGTTCATCTTCATTAAAATTATTCGTTTCTGTTAACTGATAAGGTTCAAAATTCAGTTTCAACTTAGACCTATTACATGCCCATTTGATAAATTGCAATTTCAAACCGATTTTTCAAAGTATGTCGACAACCAGCTCTTGTTGTATGAGTCACTTTAGAAGAATTTAAAAGAAAAAATCCCTTTATAAGACCTACTTTTACACGTAATTATGCACCTAAAAATTTCGTGTATTTAAATGTTAGTAATATTTTTCTAAGGAGATTTAAGATTCCAGTGATTATGATTTATTACTTATTTCATACCTCTGCATATCCTTATGAAACTCTTTATAAATCTTTATCTTCTTTATCTTGAAGTTCTTTAATTTATAAAATGAGTCTAAGTCCTTTTATAAGTACTCACTACTCTGTGTTTAATTAAGAATACATTTTCTATAGCATTACTTTTTAGCATAAGTAAATAATGTCATTTATGAAAATTTCTTTAGCTGTAGTTCATTAACAAGTTATGAAATATCACTGAAAATATGCTTAGTGTTTATGTTATATTCATTTGTTTCGATGAAAATAATTATAAATTGACAAAAGTCTGATAGAAGCTGGTGAAAGGGAATGAGAATTTTTCGAATTCTTCTTAATACTATTTCTTTGTCTTATTTACTTATACCTACTTCGACCAATCGGCACTTTTTGAGAATGCGACATAATGCGTTTAAATGCAAACTACTATCATTGTGTTAATATTTTAAACTGGCAATTATATATAAATAATTTGAAAAATATATTTATTGATGCATTACTGCCTATTCCCTATATAGTTATAGCCTAAGTTGTCTGTTTGTCTGTCCTTGAATTTATAAAGCGGTTAGACCTGGAATGGATAGGGGCATCCATATTGGATTCCTGATGAGTTAGAGTTAGCAAAATTCAAAGCAAGTGTTTAAAATGTTCGAAATACCCCCTTTTCCACTTTTCGAGCGTTTAATGGCATAATATCAGCCCTATTTTCTACGGTTAAGAACAGGAGAGTAAATGTATCAATTTATCATACAATAAATAGATAAAAATAGAATATTTTTCTTGCATTATGACGTCATTCCTTTAACCCTCTCACTTAATAATTTCTTATTTTGAATTATTTAAATATTGTCTGCATTATTTTCATATGTTTTATCACTGAACTTAGATATTACGTAAATAATTTTCTTTTGTATTTGGCTTAAATGATAGATTAGGTTCATATGTCATAATTTTAAGTTTAATCATCAATTATTTTTTGTTGCAATGGAAATTTTATCACCGGTAATAAAAACAAATTGTTTTCATAAAAGTCTAAGAGTCTATTTCTATTTCTATATGAATAAAAACAGCAATATTAAGCAAAATTTACATAAAACACCTGCAGTAGTTTTTAACAGTATGCACATTTTGACAGCTAACAATATTATAGCTAGTAATTAATTATTTAAAATTTTTATTTTAGACAAGTAGAAGCAAATCGGCTAGCCAAAAGTGTTTCATTTCAATTAGAAAGATCGCTACAGAAAGAACAGTTTGAAACTAAATGGTCAAGTGTAAGGTTGTCCTGCTTTTTTTTCATATAAATGTGAGGTCGCTACCTATACAAGGCCCCTAAGGAAGTTATAACAAGTGTAATGTGGATTAGTAGGCTGTATTTGGGGCAAGACCAAGTGAAATGACGTGGACCACAATCCTGCCTTTTCTTAGTGATAAAGAAGTAAGTCTTTTTAACTTCCCCTAATCTCACACACACTCAGTAACTAAAATAAGAAAAATATGATGTAGACACTACATGACTTCCTAATATGCCTATTAAATTATGCACATTTTTTCTATACTTCATTTAAACTTCTTTTATTGGAACGAAAAATATGATCATCCAATTATTTTACAAGTCACCTGTACTGTACATCACATATTAGATACACATCTAATGCTTTAAACGCTTGTACATCATATGTGATACACATAGATATAAAATTTATACATTGTTATCAATGTTGTTATACGAGCGTATCTTCCTTTACATTGTACAAGGAGTTAAAAATAATAACTCGAATAAAATAGTTAAAGAAATTCTATTTAGTTTTTCAATTTTATGTTCAAATACACATTTGTATTTTTACTTTTCGTTCAACAGAAAAAAATATTAGGAGGCACAAAAAAACACACGATATATCGCGGTGCAATATAACGATGCTTCTGTATGTTACTTTTTAAATACTTTTTTTAAATAAATACAACCATTTGGGAACTTTGATTTCCGAGATCGAAAACTGAATGAAATATGAAAACATATTTAAATTTCTTTTATAGCCACATGTAAGTTTTCAGTTTTCTTTTTCTTTGTGTATTGTATATCGCTTTGCTGTTATCCGAAAAATACGGAAATGTATTGTTGATAATCAAAACTGTTATTTTTCTGCTTCAACAATATTTAAAACGTTTACCCAATCCTGCTCAACACCGTGTTCAGCACGAAATGATGAAATGCGTGAGTTGAACTATCTTTCTGCCTTCTGCGATCTCATTTTTACAGTAGCTTCTGTTCTTTCAGAATGCCTTTCTTTTCCTGGCGTTTAATGAAGTCCTTTTTTTCCTCCATGTAAACACCACACTGAATGCTTTTAAACATCTTAAATTTTAAGTAATACAGTGTGAGTGATGATGGATGCACGCAGTAGGAATAGATGGATAAAGTAATGATGGCGGAGGAATGATTAGTGTCTGTGTTTTACATCAAAGAAGGTGATACAAAACACTATCTTCTCACCTATATTGCTCAAACTTCCTTTTTCAGCTGCTTTTTATATAAACAAAGCTCCGCAATATAAATGAAACTTTACTGGCATTTCTTTTAGAGTCACATGTAAGTTTTTAGTTTAGTTTACTTTCCACATTTTATATATTTTTACCATTATCGGAAGATAAATTACATCCATTGTTGGTAGTAAAATAAGTTATTTTTTCCTTCAACGATGTTTGAAAACATTCATCCAATTCTGCTTCACACTTTACAGTAATTTTCTTTCAGAATATCTTGCTTTTCCTCGCTTTTAAGGATGATATTTTTCTTTCCTCAAAACAGCACTACACTCAATACTATAAAATGTCTTAAATTTTAAGTAATACAGTGCAAATGATGAAGGATGTATGTAATAATCATTGATGGATATAGAAGGAAAGAATGACAATGAGGAAATGATTAAGGATAGTGTTTTACATCAAAGAAGGTGATACAAAACACGATTTTCCCACTTTATTGCTCAAACTTCCTTTTTCAGCTGTTTTTTCTATAAACAAAACTCTGCAATATACATGAAACTTTACTTACATTTCTTTTAGAGTCACATGTAAGTTTTTAGTTTAGTTTAATTTCCACATTTTATATATTTTTACCATTATCGGAAGATAAATTACATCCATTGTTGATAGTAAAATAAGTTATTTTTTCCTTCAATGATATTTCAAAACATACATCGAATTCTGCTTAACTCTTTACAGTAGCTGATTTATGCTTTACAGTAGTTTTTATTCTTTCAGAATACCCTACTTTTCCTAGCGTTATTTCCTATCGTTTACCATGACGATATTTTTCTTTCCTCAAAACAGCACTACAATCTGCTATAAATTGTCTTAAATTTTAAGTAATACAGTGCGAATGATGATGTAGGTTTGTAATAAGGATTGATAGATATAGAAAGAAGGAATGACAATAAATAAATGATTGGGAATAGTGTTTTACATCAAAGAAGGTGATACAAAACACTATCTTCCCACCTTTATTGCTCAAACTTCCTTTTTCTTCTGCTTTTTCTATAAACAAAATTTTGCAATATATATATGTAAATTTACTTACATTTCTTTAGAGTCACTTGTAAGTTTTTAGTTTAGTTTACTTTCCACATTTTATATATTTTTAGCATTATCGGAAGATAAAATACATCCATTGTTGATTGTAAAATAAGTTATTTTTTCCTTCAATGATATTTGAAAACATTCATCGAATTCTGCTTAACTCTTTACAGTAGCTTAATTATGCTTTCAGGATGTTAGGCTTTTGCTGGCGTATAATGAAGTCATTTTTTTTCTCCATGTAAACACCACACTGAACGCTTTTAAACGTCTTAAATTTTAAGTAATACAGTGTGATGGAGTGATGATGGACGCATGCAATAGGAATAGATCGATAATGTATTGATGGTGGAGGAATGATTGGTGTCTGTGTTTTACATCTAAGAAGGGGATACAAAACACTATATTCCCACCTTTATTGCTTAAACTTCCTTTCTCAGCTGTTTTTATATAAACAAAAATCTGCAATATACATAAAACTTTACTTACATTTCTTTAGAGTCACATGTAAGTTTTTAGTTTAGTTTACTTTCCACATTTTATATATTTTAACCATTATCGGAAGATAAATTACATGCATTGTTGATAGTAAAATAAATTATTTTTTCCTTCAACGATGGTTGAAAACATTCATCCAATTTTGCTTAACACTTTACGGTAGCTTAATTCTGCTTTACAGTAGTTTTCTTTCAGAATATCCTGCTTTTTCTCGCGTCTAAGAATGATATTTTTCTTTCCTCAAAACAGCACTACACTCAGTACTATAAAATGTCTTAAATTTTAAGTAATACAGTGCAAATGATGAAGGATGTATGTAAAAAGAATTAATGGATATAGAAGGAAGGAATAACAACGAGGAAATGATTAAGGATAGTGTTTTACACCAAAGAAGGTAATACAAAACAATATCTTCCCACCTTTATTCTACAAACTTCCTTTTTCAGCTGTTTTTTCTATAAACAAAATTTTGCAATATATATATGTAACTTTACTGACATTTCTTTTAGAGTCACATGTAAGTTTTTTTGTTTAGTTTACTTTCCACATTTTATATATTTTTACCATTATCGGAAGATAAATTACATCCATTGTTATTAGTAAAATAAGTTATTTTTAACCTTCAATGATATATGAAAACATTCATCGAATTCTGCTTAACTCTTTACAGTAACTGATTTATGCTTTACAGTAGTTTTTATTCTTTCAGAATATCCTGCTTTTCCTATCGTTATTTCCTATCGTTTACCATGACGACATTTTTCTTTCCTCAAAACAGCACTACAATCTGCTATAAAATGTCTTAAATTTTAAGTAATACAGTGCGAATGATGATGTAGGTATATAATAAGGATTGATAGATATAGAAAGAAGGAATGACAATAAATAAATGATTGGTAATAGTGTTTTACATCAAAGAAGGCGATACAAAACACTATCTTCCCACCTTTATTGCTCAAACTTCCTTTTTCAGCTGTTTTTTCTATAAACAAAACTTTGCAATATATATGAAACTTTACTTATGTTTCTTTAGAGTCACATGTAAGTTTTTAGTTTAGTTTACTTTCCGCATTTTATATATTTTTACCATTATCGGTACGTACATCCATTGTAAGTACATCCAAAATTTTAGTTTTGTTTACTATATTTTTTTACCGTTATCGGAAGAGTACGTACATCCATTGCTGATAGCAAAAGCAGGTATTTTTTCACCTTCAGCTGATATTTGAAAACATTCATCCATTTCTGCTTAACATTATGTTTACCAAGAATAAATAATCGCATATTCTGCGTGAGTGGAACTAAATGTCGTTAAAGCAAACGCATTTTTACACTAATTTCCGTTCTTTCAGAATATCTTGCTTTTACTCGCTTTTAAGGATGATATTTTTCTTTCCTCAAAACAGCAATACACTCAGTGCTATAAAATGTCTTAAATTTTAAGTAATACAGTGCGAATGATGGTGGATGGATGTAATAAGGATTGATAGATATAGAAAGAAAGAATGACAATAAGGAAATGATTGGGAATAGTCTTTTACATCAAAGAAGGTGATACAAAACACTATCTTCCCACCTTTATTTAGCTTTCAAACTGCTTTTTTCGACATTTTTTTTCTTTTTTAACAAAATTTTGGAAGACTTATTAAACTGCACTTACATTTCTTTTTAAGGTATCTGTCTACGTTAAAAATGCCGTTTTTGCAAAAAATCATAATTTTTTTATTTCTCTATTGTAAAATTTCAACTTTTAGGCTTCTAAATCTGTTTTTGATTTGTCTCTATGGCATTTTAAAGAAAAGTTACAGCTGTTTAAACATCAGTGACAGCTGTCAAAACAAAACGGAAGTAGAGACTTCGGAACCGGAAGTTGTGAATTTAAAGTCTTTTAAAGAGCATTTTTTGGATAAAACTTTTTAAATTTTCATGAAGTTTAGTTTAAACATTTTTCTAGTATTTTTAATAATTAGAATCTTGGTAATAAGAAAGTTTTGAAGCCAGGAAGTGTGGGGAATTTTAAAATGAATTTTAATTTTTTAATAGTTTAAATTGCTTTCATAAACTTTACATGCGTTTTTCTCAGAACGGTATTTTCAATAAAATATTGAAACTTGAAATGTGATTTCTCACAAATTTCTTCAAACATTTTGTTGAAAATTATTATGCATACTTTTGATAGTATTTACTGGTGAATGACCAAAATCTTTAAATTTGGATAATTTTTAATGATGTTACACTCATAGTTAGATATAAAGGTAATGATAATTCGTTAAAAATTCAATGTGTATGACTTTGAAGAACCAAAATTTTCTACCAAATGCAAATTAAGCAAAGATTTTAGGTGATTTACTAGTCCAGTGTATAAGAAATGTGTTGCATCAAGAAATATTGAAATAATTTAATCTATTAAAAAATTAGACCTTTTGAAAAAACCCAATTTTTTTACTAAATTTTCTTTATTTATTAAAAATTGTATAAAAACCTCTCCAGGAATAAATTTTTAAGTGCAATTCTCTATGATAATATAAAAAATAAATCTAAAAATGTAAAAACATGAACTAGTTTCTACATTTAAAGAAAAAAGTTCTCCAAGCCTAGACGGATACCTTAAGTAGCATGTAAATTTTTAGATTTGTTCACTTTTTACATCTTACATTTTTTTAACATTACCGCTAGAGAACATACATCCATTGTTCATAGCAAAAGCAGGTATTTTTTCACCTTCAGCTGATATTTGGAAACATTCATCCATTTCTGCTCAACACCATGTTTACCAAGAAATATAATCGTATACTCTGCGTGAGCGGAACTACATTTCTGCCTCGTTAAAGCAAACGCATTTTTACAGTAACTTCCGTTCTTTCAGAATATCCTGCTTTTCTTGGCGTTTAATGGAGTCTTTTTTTATTCTTTCCCCAAAACAACACCACGCACAATACTACAAAACGTCTTACAACATCTCCAAATCAATTCAGTATCCTTTTTTCGCCCTGTCTTGTGATTAACTTAGATTTCATTAGGCAGCTATTTCAGTTCTACTTTTTTTTGTTCTTTTCTTCGTTCGAAACGAACTGAATGGAATGCCGTCCGCTCTCTCGTCGTTTAATTGGACGCGGAAACTCGGTTCTTTGCTTGTAGCGTTACCGGATTGCAATACTCCCCTTTAATGCGTGATCGGAATCATAAAGAGAAGGTTTTTGGAGAGTTAAATTCTTACTGCGAAAAAAAAAATTTAGTACATATTACGTATATCAATTCAACTAATCTATAGTTAAAACGGCCGTCTATCGGAGAACATATATTGCTTTCGGATTTAGTAACGTTCCAATTTTTTCTCGGTTAACATGTGGACATAATCGTCAATAACGACACAATTAATATAAATGTGTCAATGAGATATTTATTGTAATCACTTTATGACTAGTGCCTTTTATATAGGTAATAACTACTGTTCCAAATTTTAGTTTGCAAATTTGAAACATACGAATGTTAGTAAACAGAAGTGACATCGATGTCATGAAAATATCGTAAACAACCCTAAGAATTATTACGCTGTTTATACCTCTCGCTAACGTGTGTATACAAATCAAAGAAAAATATTCCCTGTGAACAGATATATTTAAAATGATGCTCTACATCAGGGTAGGCTTTTCCAAATGGCTCTGAATGGCACACTAGAAGTGCATTTCATGTCAACGAGCCACAATGAATGTAGGTATATATGTGAAAATATACATTTGACAAGAACATTAAAAACGGTATATTATCATTAAAGTTTTAATTATATTATTTATGTATTGACGACAGAAATGAAAAAATACGAATGTGCATAAATAATTATACTAATAAATCAGACTAATAATATCCTATTTACTACAGTGAATAAGATATTTGTTTACTTGTGGGCAGCAAAATTTTATTGACGGGTAATATGTATCTGTTACGGTGAAAGACCGAAATCTGTAGAATGTCGACTTTCACCGGTGAATGTCAACATTCAGGCAGTCGTTTGGTGTATGTCCGATATATATGCTAAATACCCTTATTTCTGACTTACACCGGTAAATGTCGTTATTCACCATGCAATAATGGTGAATGTTGAACATGTCGGATATTTATATTTTCTTCTCCACAAATCAGTCAAATCTATAGTACTAGCACATGTAACTGTTGAACTTAAAATAACCGAACTTAAATTAACCGAACACTCTTAGAACAGAAAATAATACCAACAATTAACTTAATTATGTGATTGACGTTATACTATCTTATTCATTGCTAGAATTTAAACTGTTATAGCAATTTGAATTACACAAGAGTCCCTTACATTTACAATGGCATTGCTTTTTGCAATGACAGCTTTTATAGTCATGATCCTCACTTCTCGAATTAGCTGCAGTGGCTTCTCTCAGCGACATTTCTGAGAAAAAATCTTATCTATGGAGAGTAACCTCTCTTTACAAAATATAAACTGATTAGGGGCATAAAGCTGCTTTAGGGTTCCATTTTTATTTACTAATTTATAAAAGTCGAAGTCTTCTATTCCAGCAACAACCACCATACATTTCGGGCATCTGTACGACCACGGTCAGCATCAAGGACCTGTATTCGCCTCGTGTCATCAATCAGATTGATGACACGGGGCGAAAATTTTCTTTTTGAGGTTTGTAACTTTTCGTAGTATGCATTAAAATATTATCTTCTGCTCAGCTCTGTTAATAGAAATAAACTTCTGCTGTTTAGTCAGGTCTTGATAGAAGGTGTAGTAAGTTGAAGCTCCTCTTCGATATTTTCTTTTGGAATGGACACAGGGAGTATTCTTTCATGGCATGTGCTATTTTGACATACATTATTATATGTTTTAAAAATAAAGTATGATTTAAAAATGTAACAAAAATATTTTTTTCAACATTCACCATCAGTGCATGGGGATTGACGACATACACCGGTGATAGTCCGAATATATAAGAATATAATAAAATATCCGGTCTTTCACGGAGGTATTTGGTGTATGTCGACATTCACTGGTGAATGTCAACATTCTCCAATTTCGGGCATTCACAGTAACATATCTACGCCTGCTGTAGATAAATGTTCCCCACCCAAAATTGGAAACCCCCAACCAAAATTTGGGGTTCCCCCCAAATTGGTAGAATATTTCATGATCCGAGGTTCAGCCAAGAATTAAAAACAATGTATAAATAGGTACTTTATTTACACAAACTAGTGTTTAACAAAAATAAATTTTAGTTTAAAAAACCATCATTTTTATTATGGTAAAAACAGCATGATTCGATTGATTTATTGATTACTTTATGTATGCACTACACACACACACACACACACACACACACACACACACACACATATATATATTTGTATTATGTTTACTGGCCACCCCATTGACTGCTTTAAAGTCATGATGGCTTCTTCTTCTCTTTTTCCCGAATTGATTCAATTTTGGAAGTAGCACATCAAAGGGATTCATTACAAGGACTTCTATATCGAGAAATGTAAAATATCTAATCATTTCAAATAATAATGTATATTTAATATGCTCATTTCCGATCTACACACGTTATATATTAAGGTTTAAATTTGTATCGAATAGTTACTATGTTTAAATAGCCCTTAATATAACATTAAAAATTTTGAATTTCATCGGCAATAAAGTCCCTCAGACCTATATCAGTTCATTGACCAATAATTGAGAAATATTGATCTAGATCAGATGTTCCAAACATTTTCTGGACCATCACCCCACTAAACAAGAAAAAATATTTGAACACATTTTTTTCTATACTAATTAATTATAGCAAATGTTAAAATGGTGTTACCTATCATATTTATCTCTTTTATGTGTATATATCTATGTATTAAGAAACATAAAGTACATCCTGAGAAGAAAATAAGCTCTAAATTGCTGACACCTGGGCATATCGTCCGCGTACCTAAATGCAAGGTATAGTTACTGTCTACCTGAGTACATAGAATGATATTTGCAAAAACAATTTATGATGTGGAATCAAAATTCCCTTTAAATATCCTGCCAGTCGCGTAGATAAGCTGCAGCGATACAGGTTTATTCATTCGCCAAACTTTAAAATTTTAAATAATTAAAAGGGATGTGCATGAAAATATTTTTTATAACGTTTCTTAAGAAAAAATTAATGATTACTAAATTTTAAAACTAAATTTTATTAGTAAGATTTAAACACTTTCACATAAATATATTGTTAATAAAATATTACATTTTTAAGAAGATTGGTAAAAAATTAATTTTTAAAGCAAAATGTCTATTTACTACTTATTATTTAAGGAGCTTCACAAGAGGTTTTAACAGCTGTAGAGGGATGTAAATACATACACATTTAAAAAACTCAACAAATAGGCGGTAAATATAAATAGTAAATTTTATCTAATTTTAATATTTTACATTGCTATAAATGATACTTAAAAATTTTTTATTATTCAAAAGACAAAAGAAAAACAGAAAAAATGATTATTCCTGTGTTTACATATTGAACAAATCTGAAATCAATTTTTTAGTCTTGCACAACTAGCTGTTATCGAGCACTAAACCGAATTTGAAGTTTCAACATTTTGAAACCTAGATATATAAGATGTGGCACTGAAGAAAAAAGTTTGTGCAGAAATTATATTAACCCTTTAGTGGAGAATGGTTCCACAGTGAAACCACCTGTTAAACATATTTTTCTCTACTTTTATGGAGATAGATTAATTTTTTTCGATTTTTTATGTTTTTAACATTTTATACCAACGACAGATAGTACCACTACATTTAATTTATATTTCCTTTTGAAATATATGTATTTAAATTAGCTAAACCTGGAAAGTCAGTAATTCGATTTTTCTCCCTATGACCCCAAATAAAAATATATATCCAAAACACACTTATAAATTGTTAAGCTATTTATTTATTATACTATTTTAAGGATATTTAAATTTTCTTCTTTCAATATAATTAAAATTTAAAAAAGTATTATGTTCCCGCTGTACAAGGGAGTAGATTTGTCAGTTAAACCACTGCTCAAATTCCTAAGTATCCTCTAATGCAAACCCCTCTAAAGAATGGAAAAAAAAATTCATACATTTTACAATTATAAGATTGATTGATGACATTTATAAACTAATTTCATTAAATTCTAAAGAATTTATGTTGGTGACCTTTAAAGGGCTGACCCCTTGACTTACAAGTAAAACGGAATCTGATGTGTCCAACAATACTATTTAGTTCTGGCTCATTTGAACAATTTTGGAAAATTTGAGAAAGAGAACGTTTTATGTTGATATTTCCATTTCTGTGTAGCATTTAATGAGGTTTATATATGATGATAATGTACAATAATTAAGTAACAGTATGAAATTATGATTTAATATAATGCCACACGACATTTATGGGAAACAGCTATCGACGTGTCGGAGACGTCAAAATCTACTTTAGCACATGAGAAGACTGACGTCTCTCAGACGTTATTGTATGTCAAGGGGTTAAACAATTTTTCATTGCTTTGACATTAAAGAGAGCGAGAAAGTCAACGACCCAAACTAAGTATGAACATTGAACCTAACTGAGTATGAACTGAGTATGAATGTACCCAATGAAAACTAGAAAGAAAGATGACGTCAGAAGTTAACGAAAAGTTGAGATAATGATGGAATTAAAGAAAAGTAAATTAAGTCAAACCACCATGTTTTGCTTTTTCCAATAAATATTACAAATTTCGTGTATGCACATAAATATTTCCAGTAAAAGAATCCTGGAGTCAACCGAAATGAACTGAAAACCGTCTGTCTCCGACTCGTAACTTCCAAGAAATTTGTGAAAGAAATAACGAAATTTAACGAAAATACAGAAGTTAACGAAAATTGTGAAGTGAAAAGTTAAGATAGTGATAGAATTAAAGAAAAGTAAATTACGGCAAACCACCATGTTTTGCATTTTCCAATAAATATTATAAATTTCGTGTAAGCACATAAATATTTCCCGTCAAAGAATTTTAAAGTCAACCGAAATGAACCGAAAACCATCTGTCTCCGACCCGTAACTTCCAAGAAATTTGTGAAAAAAATAACGAAAGTTAACGAAAATTGTGAAGTGAAAAGTTAAGATAGTGATAGAATTAAAGAAAATTAAATTAAGTCAAACCACCATGTTTTGCATTTTCCAATAAATATTATAAATTACGTGTATGCACATAAATATTTCCAGTCAAAGAATCCTGGAGTCAACCGAAATGAACCGAAAACCATAAGTCTCCGACCCGACACTTCCAAGAAATTTGTGAAAGAAATAGTATGACGTCACATCCAGTGTTTGGAAGACCAGGTTTACTGGAAGCATGAACACCGGTACATGCATATTGCATTACGTTTACACAAGATGCTCAAAATGACCACCACGCATATCGAGGTATGCCTGGAATGACAGCGGAATGGGTGACTGAACACCAGCCAGCAACTTGGTTTCCCAAAAAGGGAACTCAGCATGTCAATGAGTCTCATCCTGTAGTAAATGGGGTTCAGTAATCAAATGTCTTCAAATAGCTTAGTACAAAATATCCCAGTTTTATTTTTCGAAATTCCATTTCCAGTTTAGCGACCAGAATATATGGTGAAAATTGTAATTGGTTGCAATAAGAATTATATAGAAATAATTGTTCTGAACATTTCTAAACAAAATGGATTTCTTACAAAATTCAATCCGTAGCTTTGTGTGGACAAACCACTCTTCGAAAAGGAATTTTTCTTTCTTCTCCATCTTGCGAAATTGGGGATATTTTGAATTTTTACTACTTTTTTTTTTAAAGCAGTAGAAGCAAAACTTTAACAGGTATTTCAGATAATGATCCACAGCTAATTTTAAGTGACCCATGAGTTAATTTTTAGGAATTATATTTTATGATATAAACTTTACAACAGATACATTTATCTGTAACTGCTTTTATTAAAAAAGAATATTTCATAATATTGCCACATTTCAAAGGAGATCTGCTGAGCTCCATGGCACAATGGTTAAAGTCGTGGGCTACGAACCGAAAGGTCTCCGGTTCGATACTGAGTCAGGACAAGTTTGTTTCCGTAATTTTATGTTTGTTTTGTTAAGTAGTCAAGAAGACTCCTAAAGTGAGCAAATTTTCTGTACCATTAAAATAAATCTAGAACATTCTGTTACCCTATAAAAGCCTGTGTTAAAACTGCTAGCGGAAGTTGTTGTTCGAGTACGCGATAGGTAGCTTGCCATTTAATAAACGCCGTTATTTCTTAACTTGACTCTTCATTGTGTGCAACCAGTACTTGCATCCACGTTACAATACAAATGGGTATTTATTACTTGTTTATATAAATGCTCAGTTTAGGTGTCACTGGGTTAGCACCACCTATTGTGGTGATGCATAGTACCACGTCACTAATATCCTTTTTTGTAAATGAAGAGATTTAATTACTGCTCTTAATTTGCAAAATTAAAAGTTTTAAAACATAAAGGAAACCTAAACTTTCTTACAGGATTTTTAAAGTGAGGGAAAGATGTGTCAATTGTCAAGATTTTTATTAAGAAATTTTCGGTGTTTCCCTGTTATTGGTTCTATTTAAAGTACGCCTTCCTTTTCTGTTTGTCGAAGTTACTCTAATTAATTTAGTTATCCATGGGGCTGTATTAAAATAAATAATGAAAAAAAATCTACCTACTTTTTCAAAAAGGTACACTATCGCTGCTTTAAAGGCAATACATGGTCTAGTGGTCAACGTAGGCTAGAATCCCGGTGTGCCATATTCGAAAGTGTCAGTCACATTAAGTATCCCCTTATATATTCAGAAAATACGCAGTTTAAATCTGTGGGTTTGGATGATCTATAGTTGGTTGATCAGTAG
>CM063510.1:4133469-4155969 GCA_032207245.1 Pardosa pseudoannulata | reverse complement strand
TAATTATATTTAGTATATATAAATGTATGATTAATAAAAACAGATGCACTTTCAGCTTGCTTTAATTTCCTTTAGGAACTATAAGATCGAAAGAGACTATTCGGACAGCTTATTTTCGCAATTTTTTTGTATAATTTTATTTAATATTTATAAACTTATATATATACATACATATATATATATATATGTATATATATATATATATATATATATATGTATATATATATATATATATATATATATATATATATATATATATATATGTATATATATATATATATATATATATATGTATATATATATATATATATATATATATATATATATATATTAATCGTATAAACAGACACACTTTCAGCATGCTTCAATTTCATTTAGAAGATATGAAACTCAACACTGTTTAAAACTATTCGGACAGCTGATTTTCACAGTATTTTGTATAATTTTATTTTCTATTTTTAAACTTATTATTAGTAAAATTAGACACATTTTCAGCATGCTTCCATTTACTTTAGGAGATATGAGACCCAACACTCTTTTGGGACTATTCAGGCAGGTGATTTTAACAACTTTTTTTGTATAATTTTATTTAATATTTATAAATTTATGATTAGTAAAAGCAGACACATTTTCAGCATAGTCCTATATCTTTTAGGTGGTATGAGATCCAACCCGCTTTGAACCTAATCAATCCGGAAGCTAAGTTTAGCTGACAACGTTTATTTTTGTCAATAATTATCTTTAGGCAGGGTTGTCATTTTGACCCTTCAAAACTGATTTTGACCAGGACACTGGATAAAAGTGATTTTAATCATCTAAAAGTGGTCAAAAATGCTCAGAAGTGGTCAGAATTATTAAAAATAGTTTTGATTGGTCTTAATTTTAATACATAATATCTGTTTCATTAGAAGTGACTTTTAATAAGCAATAAAAATAGTAGTGCAGTTAAACAAAATATTACACTAACAAGTTCATGAGATTTAACATGCTTATTCAGTATAATAAGAATGTTTGAATTTTACAAATAAACCATGCACAGGCTTGTAAAAATGTAATCCAGTTTCAATAAAAAACATAAAACATGAGTTGAAGTTAAAAATTTAAGTTATAGTTAAAAGCATAAATTTTAAAATTAAAACAAATAACAGAAGAGCAGAATCTTCACCATATTCTGAATTCTTCTTTTCTGAAAGTGTAAAAGACACACTTAGACCTGATGTCTGGTGGGCAACAATGAAGAAGGTTAAAGGCATTAACATAAAATTTGTTGATTTTACAATACATCAAATGAACTGCTGTGCCAGCTCTATAGAAAGATTATTTTCAAAGTTTGGAATAATCCAAAATAAATTACGAAATCTTTTAAATTTAGAGACAACTACAAAACTTGTTACTTGTAACCGTTTTTTGAATTTATTATAAATTACATATAAAACAGCTTGCATTAAAAATAAGTAAAACATTTTTATTATCTTTGTGTTATGTTATATTTGTTTTTTGCCGATGTTATTTATATTATGACATTTTTAACAAATGTAACTTTCCTTTGTCATATGCTAGTAAACTATGTTCGATTAGTATTAAATATATTGAAAAGTGAATTTCAGTGGTCAAAACGGGTCAAAACTGATATTGACCAGGACGGCTAAAACCGGTTAAAACCACTGGTTTAAACTCCCCTGGTTGAAACCGATACAACCCTGATATTCGGAGGTTGAAATTATCAAACGCGTGATTCTATTGCTATGAATAACATCTCACTTCAGCTCTGAGGCTAATTGAAGAACACATAGTTATAAAACATAAGAGTCTTTAGATTAAGAAAATATTACATTTTTGTTTTGATTCTGACTAAAAGAGAAATAAGATAAAACATAACATCATGAAGCCAGGAGTATATTACGTATCATTTCTGAGGTCAGAAGAAGAATTATCTGTTTTCAAAGGTAAGATATTAAGATGTTATTAGAATGGAGAACATTTTCTTCTAGCTCTAGAGCTACATGAAGAATAAAAAGTTATAAAACGTAAGAACATTTAAATTAAGAAAATATTCTTTTCTTGATTTGAATCTAAATTAAAGACAAAGATAAAACATAAAGTTCCTGATGCCAGGAGAATATTCTCTCTTGTTTCTGGCAAGGCCTGATTAAAGCACGAGCCGACTGGGCCTAGTCTCTGTGCCCCCTAAAATTTGGTACTTAATTATTAAATTTTAACTAATTTAATTAACAAAATTTGAAAATGTTTTTTGTTAATTCTTCAAGTAATATTTCAGGAAACCTTATTCAGAAATTAAATAAAAACAGTTAAAATGTTGACAATTTTATCTAAAACACACTCCAGTTTACTTATTTACATCACTCCAGTCACTTTTTTTACTCATTACTTACTCCATGGTTCTGAGTAGAAAAATCCTTTCCTTTTCAGGCTATACTAAATCGAATAACTGTATTCATAACTGTTCAGCGATTGTTTACTGTTTGCGGCTAGTGATAGTTACACGCTGTGCGCATGTTTTTGTGTGGTTTATAACAGAATGTATTCCCGGAAATATTTATCTGGAAATCAAAAAAGACAAAAGATTTAAAAATTATTATTGCAGATTTTCTTCTCTTATTAGAAACTATCAAAGAAATCAAATGTTAAGTTTAAACTTTCAGTACTTGATTATAAATAGCTCATAGCATACATAAAGAAATGTATTATGGTTTGCAGTAATTAAAGGATCATAATACTGGGATAACAGTTTATTGCATTCAACATTTATAATATGAATCATTAAGAAAATAATTTACAAAATATTAAAGGAAAAAAATCATTAATCTTATATATTATATAATATAAATTAGTAATATATGAAAAATTTCAACCAGTTATAAAGAAATATTAGCACTTTTTATCATAATTCTGAAACTTAGATACAATTGTTATTTGCTTAAGAATTTTATTATTTTTTTTTCTCTTATTAATTTTGCCTTAAAATCTACGAATAGCTATAATTTGTTAATCTTACCTATGCTATTTTATTTTATTTTTTTATATAAAAACTTAATTGCAAAGGTTACAGTTTACATACTTCATTATATACAGATTTTTAGCATTCGACTGTACTACAAAGGTGTGTAAACATAAAAAAATAATATAAACTTTCCTACAAAAATATTTGTTTGTATACTCTTTTATAAACTAATTCTTTTTGTCTTGAAAGGAGGGTAAGGAGGGCGAAAGACTACCAGGCCCTGAACCCTACTTTGCCTTGGTAGGGCCCTGGTTTTTGGGGTCACTTAAGAAAAGAAATATCTCTGTAATCTGGCTGTTTAGAAAAATAGTTAAGATGTTATAGAAAGAATCGGGACAAATGACATGGGTGTGGACATATGAAATACTGGGCAATTCTTTAAAGCCTCGTTGAAACTATTCGGCTGCTCACGGCTTTGATGTCCCGTCAATAATTAGCTCGTTGTCAGGAAGAGCAAGAACGCATTTCTAAGTTCCTATCAGATGGACAACTGCCATGTGTGTCGATTCAACTCGTTAATGGGTTATGCAAAATTTGGTCTAATATTCGTACTCAGAATTGAGGTCAAGGCTGTTGACTTATCCTCATTGGCTGGGATTCAATAGGAATATATTAGTTGTAATTGCTTAGAGGAATTGAATAGACCATCAGAATCAATTTCTAAGAAGATAAATGTGAAAGAAAAACAAAAAACAGAATATTCATTTAGGCATTATTTCCCTTGCATCTCTCAATATCTAAAGCAGGTAATCGCGTGAAAAAAGACTAGACATCTGAGCGTATAAAATGAGCTTTGAAAGATAAATTGTGTTCTAAAATAGCATTGTTAAATAATCGTTTATATTAAATAAATATATATCTAAGCGTATGAAATGAGCTTTAAAATATATACTATATTTTAAAATATCATTGTAAAATAATAGTTTGCATTAAATAATAAATGAATACGTAATAAGTAATATATCAGCAGCATAAGAAATATATATCACCAGATAAAAGATGAAAATCATCATGCTAAATTTTTATCTTGTATTTGATACTATTATTATTATTATTTAATATTATTTTTATTATATTTTATGTATATTTTATTATATTAAAGTTTATCATACAGACATTATTTATTGCTGGAAAAAATGTAATCGCGTGAAAGAAGACTAGATATCTGAGCATATAAAATGAGCTTTGAAAGATAAATTGTGTTCTAAAATAGCATTGTTAAATAATCGTTTACATTAAATAAATAGATATCTAAGCGTATGAAATGAGCTTTAAAAGATAAATTATATTTTAAAATATCATTGTAAAATAATAGTTTGCATTAAACAATAAATGAAAAAGTATTAAGTAATATATCAGCAGTAGAAAAAATGTATATCACCAGATAAAAGACAGAAAACATCATGCTAAAATTTTTATTTTGTATTTCATATTATTATTATTACTATTATTTAATATTATTTTTATTATATTTTATATATATTTTATTATATTAAACTTTATCATACAGACATTATTTATTGATGGAAAAAATGTAATCGAGTGAAAGAAGACTTGAAATCTGAGCACATAAAATGAGCTTAGAAAAATAAATTGTGTTCTAAAATAGCATTGTTAAAATTATCGTTTATATTAAATAAATAGATATCTAAGCTTGTGAAATGAGCTTTAAAAGATAAATCATATTTTAAAATAGCATTGTAAAATAATAGTTTGCATTAAATGGTAAATGAATACATAATAAGTAATATATCAGCAGGAGAAGAAGTATATATCACCAGATAAAAGACGAAAAACATCATGCTAAAATTTTTATTTTGTATTTGATATTATTATTATTATTATTATTTAATATTATTTTTATTATATTTTATATATATTTTATTATATTAAACTTTATCATACAGACATTATTTATTGCTGGAAAAAATGTAATCGCGTGAAAGAAGACTAGATATCTGAGCATATAAAATGAGCTTTGAAAGATAAATTGTGTTCTAAAATAGCATTGTTAAATAATCGTTTACATTAAATAAATAGATATCTAAGCTTATGAAATGAGCTTTAAAATATAAATTATATTTTAAAATATCATTGTAAAATAATAGTTTGCATTAAATAATAAATGAATACGTAATAAGTAATATATCAGCAGCAGAAGAAATATATATCACCAGATAAAAGATGAAAAACATCCTGCTAAAATTTTTATTTTGTATTTGATATTATTATTATTATTATTATTTAATATTATTTTTATTATATTTTATATATATTTTATTATATTAAACTTTATCATACAGACATTATTTATTGCTGGAAAAAATGTAATCGCGTGAAAGAAGACTAGATATCTGAGCATATAAAATGAGCTTTGAAAGATAAATTGTGTTCTAAAATAGCATTGTTAAATAATCGTTTACATTAAATAAATAGATATCTAAGCCTATGGAATGAGCTTTAAAATATTAATCATATTTTAAAATATCATTGTAAAATAATAGTTTGCATTAAATAATAAATGAATACGTAATAAGTAATATATCAGCAGCAGAAGAAATATATATCACCAGATAAAAGACGAAAAACATCATGCTAAAATTTTTATTTTGTATTTGATATTATTATTATTTAATATTATTTTATTATATTTTATATATATTTTATTATATTAAACTTTATCATACAGACATTATTTATTGCTGGAAGAAATGCAATCGCGTGAAAGAAGACTAGACATCTGAGCATATAAAATGAGCTTTGAAAGATAAATTGTGTTCTAAAGTAGCATTGTTAAATAATCGTTTACATTAAATAAATAGATATCTAAGCTTCTGAAATGAGCTTTAAAATATAAATCATATTTTAAAATATCATTGTAAAATAATAGTTTGTATTAAATTTTAAATGAATACATAATAAGTAATATATCAGCAGAAGAAGAAATATATATCACCAGATAAAAGACGAAAAACATCATGTTAATTTTTTTATATTGTATTTGATATTATTATTATTATTATTTAATATTATTTTTATTACATTTTATATATATTTTATTGTATTAAACTTTCTCATACAGACAATATTTATTGCTGTAAAAAATGCAATCGCGTGAAAGAAGACTAGCTATCTAAGCATGTAAAATAAGCTTTGAAAGATAAATTATGTTCTAAAATAGCATTGTTAAATAATCGGTTATATTAAATAAATAGATATCTAAGTATATGAAATGAGCTTTAAAATATAAATTATATTTTAAAATATCTTTGTAAAGTAATAGTTTGCATTAAATAATAAATGAATATGTAATAAGTAATATATCAGCAGCAGAAGAAATATATATCACCAGATAAAAGACTATGCTAAAATAATATATAATAAAAGACTATGCTATTTTTATGTTGTATTTGATATTATTGCTATTATTATTTAATATTATTTTTATTATATTATATATATATATATATATATATATATATATTATTACATTAAAATTTATCATACAGACATTATTTATTGCTGGAAAAAATGTAATCTCGTGAAAGAAGACTAGATATCTGAGAATAAAAATGAGCTCTGAAAGATAAATTGTGTTCTAAAATAGCATTGTTAAAAATCATTTATATTAAATAAATAGATATCTAAGCGTGTGAAATAAGCTTTAAAATATAAATTATATTTTAAAATAGCATTGTAAAATAATAGTTTGCATTAAATAGTAAATGCATAAATAATAAGTAATATATCAGCAGAAGAAGAAATATATATCACCAGATAAAAGACGAAAAACATCATGCTAATTTTTTTTTTTGTATTTGATATTATTATTATTATTATTTAATATTATTTTTATTACATTTTATATATATTATTATATTAAACTTTATCAAACAGACCTTCATTATTTATCGCTGGAAAAATTTCATTGACATTGACTGGGGAGGATTTATGCCGAATTCATTGATATAAATTCTAACGTAAACGACAAATTTCTACAGATTTACCGTTTGCTTTTAAAAACATTTTTTATGTAAATAATTTACACTTAGAGTCGGATTCTCTGACCTTTCATTTTAAGTTTCATGGCCTGAAAAGGAAAGCCTGTACGAAAGCATGTATATAGTCTACGCGTGTAAATAAAGGCTGCAAAGCGAACCCGCTGGATGTTCATTGTGTAATTTAAGGTGAAAACCACCACGAGACCCAGACGAAAATACCACTGAACCACCGTATCGAAAGAATATGCACACTTTGCCCATTAAATAATTTACACAACGCAGCAAATAATTAAATGTACTAAAATAAATATGAATAATCTCTGTAAAGTAATCCCCTATATAATAATAGCCTAAGTTATCTGTACGTCTGTCCTCCAATTTATGAAGCGGTTGGACCTGGAATAGATAGAGGCATCCATTCAAAGCGAATAAAGTTTATCTTCTCCTAAACTATCGATCCAATTCTAAAATAAATTTGTATAAATATGCTTCATATCACAGCAAAAAATACTGTCGTCTTTAAAACGTTCGAAATCCAACCCTTCCCTCCTTTTCGAGAGTTTAATGCCATTATTTCAAGCCCTATTTTCCCCGGTTAAGAGCAGGCGATTACATTTATCCATTTATCACTTAATAAAGAGGTAAAAATAACAATTTTTTCTAGCATTGTGACGTCATTCCTTTAAACATCTCATTGAATCATTTCATATTTTAAACTATTTAAATATCGTCTACACTATTTTAATATCTTTTATCACTGAACTTAGATATTACATAAATGATTTTCTTTTATATTTGGCTTCAATAATAGATTAGGTACATACGTGATAATTTTAAATTTAATCATCGATTATTTTTTGTTGCAATGAAACTTTTACCACCGGTATTAACAATAAATTCTTTTCATATAAGTCTAGGAGTCTATTTCACGGACTAATAAATATCTAACTTTTAATTTATATATATTTGGAAATTAAGAAGTTTGTTCTTTAGTGTGTTTGTTTATTATACCTAACCACGCGGTTTGACAAAATGAATTCAATGTGATTCTACACTGCATTACAGGATCGGGAGACTCTAGAGGAGTATGACGATAAATAAATTATTGAGAGTGAACCAGATAGTTCTCAGCCAAAAACAAACCATTTTTTACCTGCCTCATTAGGTACTTAACAGTTCTGCAATATTAAAAATTTTACTAATCCCGTCATATGATGGGCTTTATGCTAGTATAAAAATAAACATCTCTAGAGTACTACACGACATATGTACAGACATAAGACTAAAACTCATCAATATTGATTCAGGCATAGTCAAAATGAATCCGTGCACAGTAATTTTAGCTATTACACTTCTTAATAAAAAGTGCAATAAAGGAAAAAATAGCGACTTATTCAGTTTGATAGCTGAGATAGATAAATAAAAATAACACCATGCATAGGAGACATATTTAAAGTTCGGTCCTTAGTCTACTCTGTGTTGAATAAGTCTTGTTTCACCAGATAAATTGTTTACAAAATCTTTGTGCTGGCTTTGAGTTTAGAATGACAAAAATTCAATATGTAATGAAGAATCATAATTGGAAGCGCATGTGATGAAAACGCAAAACACACAGCATACAGAATAGAAGAGGTAAGAATAACACTTAAAGTTTTTTTATTAAAATAAATTTCAAACTGTTAAACTTGTACAAACTACTGACATAAGACTAAAACTCATCAATATTGATTCAGGTATAGTCAAAATGAATCCGTGCACTAATTTTAGCTATTGAAATACTTCCTTTATTTCGTGCAAGAAAGGAAAAAAATAGTCAGCGACGTCTTCAATTTGTTAGCTGAGATAGATAAATAAATAACACCATGCATAGAAGACATATTTAAAGTTCGGTCCATAACCTTCTCTGTGCTGAATAAGTCTTGTTTCACCAGATAAATTGTTTACAAAATCTTTGTGCTGGCTTTGAGTTTAGAATGACAAAATTTCAGCATGTAATGAAGAATCATAATTGGAAGCGCATGTGATGAAAACGCAAAACACACAGCATACAGAATAGAATAAGTAAGAATAACACTTAAAGTTTTTTTTATTAAAATAAATTTCAAACTGTTAAACAAACTTGTACTTGTTTCGGATGAGTTTCTGTGAAATTCTTTTTAATGACATCAGAAAATACGGAGAGTTGAATGCATTATTTACTTGAGCGATATAATGAGTTCAGCATTTCGACTATTGAAATTTTAGATTAACATAGCAAACCTCGTAATATAAACAATTCTTTAACATTTTGGAATGAGTATACGATTTTGTTTTTACTAAAGGATGGATAGAGCAATAGTATAAGAAGTTTTATTACATGTGAAACATTATTAAGTTTATTTTTAAAACTAGTAAGGGATTTAAATTAGAAGGGTTCAAACTTTTCATGTAAGTTTATCTATAGTTTATAGATTTACAAAGTTCATGTTTTTTTAAATTTATGCTTTAAAAATTAAACTTTAATTAATTCATTTTATATTACGGCTACGGTGTTTCCTAAGGCTAAAAAATTATCGCTAATATATTTGATATTATAAGATAAAATGCATTGTATTTGTTAAACTCTCTTTTTCTCTAAATAAAAAACTCCATTTTACCGACAAACGCCTTTTTTATTATAACATCAACTTAAAAAACAATAATAACGTTGCCATTTTTTGAAACCAAATTTTTAGAAAACATGAATATAATAATCAAAACTAGTAACTATAGTAACCAATCCCAAAATATAATGTAAAGGGGAAATATTAGAGTTAAAATACTTTACAGTATCTGTGTGTGTTGCATGTTTGGTATGAATTCCTAAATGTCTGGATCAACCATGAAAAAATATTACATGGTGATGGATGTAGGTTAACCATATTAATTTTAAACATGTAAGCTGTTTAGAGGTCAAGAGATTATGGTGAAAAAGTGCTTTTAAATCAAATTTGAGTATGGTGCCATTTGATATATTTCCATTTGATGCTATTATTTAACATTTATGTGTGCTACCATATTGCGGTAGAGATATATCAGAGGCAATTTCCGAGTCTTATTGATATCAGAAATTATCATGATGACGTCAGAAGTCGCCAAAAAGGGAAATTTATGGTACCAAATTCCCATCTGTGGCGAGTTCTGACGTCTTTAAGACGCAAAAAGTGCCAGTGACACATCTTCACTGCAATATGTTACCATCCTTACTCATGCGAGTAATATTTTTATTTTAGAAAATTTTTTCCTCTTTTTAAATCACATGGGAAAGAAATTTAAAAGCTTTTCCGTTAATCTATTTTTCTAAATATCGCAAAATAAAATTCTTTTATTTTTTTAGATTTTATTTCTTGCGTTTAAGGTGAGAGTTAAATTTAAAGGAATGTATTATTAATTTTATGATAATGAGTTATTTGTTTCGAAATTGCTTATATTGCTGGTGTAATATGATCTAAACACTGATTTGATGTTTGAAATAAATATAGCATTTTTTGGGAGCCTTAATTACCCAAAAAAGAAGGCTGCGTGAGATGCAGCTAGTAATATAATATAACTATCGTGACATAAATGCTGCCAAATAGAAAAACTCGCCAATGATATTTTATAGTAAAGCAATTTGTATCAAGAAATTTTATGCTACATTTGAATAGTACGTAGAGATATCTTAAACTTTATATTAACTGAAATTAATTTAAATGTTTACACTAAAATTTATAAATATTTGTTTGAAGTATTGAGTAACATTCAAAGTGGGTTAAAAAACTTTTAACAAGCAGGGAATATTTTTTAAATTTTAGTGATTACCTGAAAATTTAACTAGCAATTTAACTATTTTTTAGTAATTTTAAATGTAGGAATAATTTACGGTACAAAAAAATTAAATTAATAGATATTATTTAAAACTATTTTATACTAATTATTATATAGCTAGTACAAATCTTTTAGGCATTAACACTAATAAGCTTTAACGAACTGTGAATATTTTTTTTTATTATTTTAGTGATTACCTAAAAATTTAACTCTCATTTGAACTAATTTTTTAGTAATCTTGAGTGTACGAGCAACTTACTGTACAAAGAAATTAAACTAACGAATAATATTTTTAGTAACTATTATATCAAGCTGCCACGAATCTTTTGGGCATTTACTTACTAATAATCTTTAACTGATTGTGAAATATTTTTTAAGTTTTAATGAATACCTAAAAATTTAACCCGCAATTTAACTATGTATGATTAATTATTGTGTCACGCTGGCAAAGTTTTTGACAATTAACTTACTATATAAGATCTAACAGATTATATTAAGTTTGTTATATTGACTGTGATTATATTAATTTATATTAGATTATATTAGCTGTGTAATAAAATGTGAATCTTTGATATAATAAAATATACACAGCTTTTTTATAAATTAATAAGTCTTGAGATATGTTTTTATATACTGTTTGGTCAGGTAATAATTTTTCCATTTATGATAGTTAAAAAAATGTGTTTACGTATTTACCTTTTGTTGCAACTCAGTGGAATTAATTTACTAAGCAGATTAAAGAAATGTGAAAGAATTGGTTAAATAAACTGATTTTATTAAATGTCAGATACGAAACTGAAATTCTTTCATAGAGTGGACAGTTACATAAATTCTAAAATGCTACTTTTTAATAAGATAAAAAAATTATACAATATTAATTCAAGAATGAGTAGTATATGTCAATTCATCAATGGAAAGAGTTAAGTCCTGCCATCTAAAGACAAACAATAGCATTTTAATGTTTGTTATATTGAGATTTTTCGTTGTATAAAGAGCAGATTTCAATCTAAATGGAACATGCACAACTATATATTATAACAGGGATGGCCAAGCTCCTTGTTAGTCCGAGACATTTTTCAAAATTTGAAATTTTTCACGAGCCGCAAATTAAATACGTAATAAAAAGGTGTATAAAAAAGGTATTAAATTTTTTTTATAGAAATTATATGTATTGAACGTCATTTGGAAGTTTTACGTCCTTTAATTTTTCAAGGAAATTTTTTGTGTTGCAAAAAGTAGACCGTAGCATTCCAAACCAAACCAAACCTTAAATTAGTCAAAATATATTGAGGAATGGTCAAAATTATTTTTCTGTTTAAATGTGAACACCGAAAGTTTTACTGATTGCAATAATTTCTTTATTTTGTACAGGGAAACAATAAAAGGAGACCTTAAAACTAAGTATTTTAAGAAGTTTTGTGCACATGAATTTCATAAAAATATTTAAAAATTTCTATTCATGTTTAGTTTCGCATTGATTAAAATGGCCTTTAGTCATGCATTTTTATGAATATAGTTGAGGAAAACTAACAGGTACGCGGTTTTCCGCTTCAAAACACCTAAGGGCCCGCGTGCCACATTTTCTGAAAAACTTATTAAATCGACTAACTTGCGATAACTAAATTTATAACAAGTTCAAAAACATTTTATTCATTATTTTCGGTTCCCTTCCGCCAACTAAACTTTTATGCTCTTGATGTATGGGCTCCTCTCAAGGATGTAGATTCATCTGGAAGTTTCTTGGCATTCAAGGAATGGTGCAGGGTTAAAACCGGGTCAGGTGAGTGGAGGTGAGCGAAGGAAGAGGAAAAGAGCATTCCAACCTGTTTGGGCTTTTCCCACGACTCTATCACCCATCGAAGCCTCTCTTTATCTCTGCCAACTCTGAAGATCTCGGATGCACCCCTTTTCTAACGGGGGTGCTCATTAATACCATCTTCAAGGTGTGTGATCATTTATGTACTATTAATTCATTCATGATGGGGAAGCTGTAATCATTGATCAGTCATTACTTTTTCTTTGAACCTACCGTACTCTCGTGATAGAGGATTATTCTTAGTCTAGAAAACGTCACAAGATATCTCACACGAAAGAAATACCTCCTGTAAGGAAAATTTTCTTTAAACCTATTGCACTGTTGTTACGTATAATTATTATTTATCTAGAAAGCGTCACAAAATATCTCACATGAAGGAAAAGTAGATTTTCAAGGGAAATTCTTCTTTAAACCTCCTGCACTGTCGTTATATATATCTATTATTTACCTAGAAAATGTTACAAAATATCTCACACGAAGAAAAAAAAATTTTTCTTGAAACCTCCTGCACTGTCGTTATATATAATTATTATATAACTAGAAAACGTCACAAGATATCTCACACGAAGGAAAATTAGATTTTCAGGGGATATTTTTCTTTAAATCTCCTGCACTGTCGTTATATATAATTATTTTTATTTAGAACACGTCACAAGATATCTCATACGAAAGAAAAATATATTTTCAGAGGAAAATTTTCTTTAAACCTCCTGCACTGTTGTTATATATAATTATTATTTATCTAGAAAACGTCACAAGATATCTCACACGAAGGAAAAATAGATTTTCAGGTGAAAATTTTCTTTAAACCTCCTGCACTGTCATTATATATAATTATTATTTATCTAGAAAACGTCACAAGATATCTCACACAAAGAAAAAATAGATTTTTCTGGGAAATTTTTCTTTAAAAATATTGCACTGTCGTTATATATAATTATTATTTATCTAGAAAACGTAACAAGATATCTCACACGAAGGAAATATAGATTTTCAGGGGAAAATTTTCTTTAAACCTCCTGCACTCTCGTTATATATAATTATTATTTATCTAGAACACGTCACAAGATATCTCACACGAAAAAAATAGATTTTCAGGGGAAAATATTTTTAAAACCTCCTGCACTGTCGTTATATATAATTATTATTTATGTAGAAAATGTAATGTCACAAGATATCTCACACGAAGGAAAAATAGATTTTCAGGGGAAATTTTCTTTAAACCTCTTGCACTCTTGACTTATATAACTATTATTTATCTAAAAAAAATCGCACAATACCTCTCCGAAGACAAAATAGCTATTCAGCGAAAATTTTCTACAGATCTCCGGCACACTCGTCCTAGATAATTATTATTACTCTAGTACACCCCACACAAGCTATCTCACCTAAAGACGAAAAATAGTTCTTCGATAGAAAATCTTTCAAGATTCTGATTTTTATTAGTATTATTAGATTTGAAAGAATCACTTTAAAATACTTTTTTCTCTGGAAATGTCGTTTATAACTATATTGAAGCATGCATCTAAAACTCATCAAAGTCCCTCTCTTTGTCTCAACATTTCATGAGCAGCAACTTTTCTACTTGAATGCTAGTTATTATCATCTTCAAGGTGTGTATATTTATGAATGGATTATTCGTTCATCCAATCGTTATGGATGTATAGTCTTAGTTTTTAAACTTTAAAGCTATCGCACCTCACTAAAGCTGATTATTATAATTCTAAGAAATGTTACAAGATATGTTACACGACGAAAAAAATTTCTTGAAAAAAAGGGATGCTTTTTTTCTCAAAATGTCATTCAGAATGTTATCTACACATGTATCTATATAACTGTATAACTTTATCTAAAATACTAGAACGCATTGAAGTTTTTTTAACATTTCTGAGGCTCTCAGAAGTACCTATTTTCCTAAAGGGGTACTCATTACAACAATCTCCTTAGAACAACAAAATGAAGGAGGTAATACGAATGATCAGTCAATCTTTTCTTTAAATCTCCCTTACTCTCCTCTTAGATAATTTCTATTGTTCTAGAAAACGTTACAAAATATTTTAATATTGAAAAAATTTTTTGAACATCTATTTTCTCCGTGTGAGATATTTTGTAACATTTTCTAGAATAATAGAAATAATCTAAGATGACAGTAAAGAAGATTTAAAGGAAAGATTGATTGATCATTCGTATTACCTCCTCATTATATTGTTCTAATAAGATTGTTGTAATGAGCACCCCTTTTGGAAAACGGGTGCTTCTGACATCCTCAGAAATATCAGATAGAGAAAGTTCGATGGTTTCTAGTATTTTATATAAAGTTATACAGTTATATAAATACAGGTTTAAGTAAAGTTCTGTACGACATTTCGAGAAAAAATATTCTTTTTTGCCTCGAAGACAAATTTTTTCGTCGTGTGCCATAACTTGTAACATTTCTTAGAATCCTAATAATCCGCTTTAACGGGTTGCAATATCTTTAAAGAATAAAAACAAAGACTATTTATCCATTACGATTACCCATCATAAATGAACTGATAATTCTTAATATAGATGTACACTCCTTGGAGATGGTATTAATAAGCACCTCTATCAAAAGAAAGATGCTTCTAAGATGTTATGTGCTATCGAAAAGAGGGACAATGTTAGGTTCCAGTTGTGTCACAAGCTTTTTAAATTTAACAGAACCAAACTTTATTTCAGAAATATTTATGTACATCTGATGAAGTATAAATCTGATAAAAGAAAAATGAAATTTTGATATGAAAAATTCTAGTTATTCCATAAACGAATTCATTTAATATTTCATGAATTCATGGAAACGTCCCTAGCCTTTATATTTAGATTACCTTTCTAGTGAACATTCACAATTCAATAAGTAAAGAAATATGACTGTAATGAAATCAGGAATCACGCTTAATTTGTTATAGATTTATAAAAAATAAGTATGCATTCAATGATAAATGAGAAAGAAACTATAATAAATAAACGGCGACTAGCTTCAAGTTTCATGTTTAATGATATCTTGTAAACCATTTGCTGCATGGCAGTAAGGCCAGTGTGATATCAAATATTTTCCAGCGTCTTTAAACGTAAATCAGTACATATGCTCTTAACTTACCAAATGCATTTCATACTTATTTGTTAGACATGAATATATGCAGTTCACCTAAAAAGTATTAAAGGAAAATTAGAGAGACTAATATTTTTTACCCACGACATTAAAATATTTTTAGTTATCTCAATTCCTAAAAGAAACATTGTGTATGCAACATAATGTTAAAAAAAGTCATTTAGATTTTAATGATATGCTGAAAAATTGACATAACCTTGCTATTTATATTTCAAATGATTAGGTTACCTTTCTAATGAGCATTAATACAATCAAGCAAAAAAGAGATCTGGCTGTAATGAAATAATCATGCCTAGTTGTTTATAGAAATAAAAACAAGGCATGTATCGAATTCATGGGAAAGAAGCTAGAATAAATAAACTTTGATTAGTTTTAAGTTTCCATCGTGTTTAATGATGCCTTGCAGTGCATTTTCAGCATCGTAATGAGCGCTCCGTGATATCAAATATTTTCTCGCAACCTTTAACTTAATTTGGTTTTGGAGAGTAGATTAAAAGGGAAACAAGATTTCAATAGACTTAAGAGATGTACATAGTTCGTTACTCAGAAGTAATCTTAACCTTCTCTTTCAATTAAACCAAGAGTAAAAAGCTGTGACCATAGTTATAAATTAGAAGGCGTTATCAATACATATCTGTATTTTAGACATAAATAAGACTATATCACTGTCATGTTCATTGTAACTATAACTTTTTATGTTAACTGTAATATTTATGTAACTGTTTTGAATGAGATTTTCAGTGTATGTTGTTTTAGTCTGAGTGTTCTACACTCAAAAGCCAAAACACTATGACCACACCTACATTTTGCAATAAACTCGCCTGGATGACGTGGAAGGCACGTGATAAGCTAGAAGTGGTATTTAACTACTGCTGGAGAGTATGTAGAATCATTTTTTCACTTACTTCTAAGTGTGATGGGAAAGGCTGCGGATCTAAGTAATTGTGATAGAGGGCAGATTATAATGGCTCGAAGGTTCGGAACAAGTATTTCAGAAACTGCACGACTCGTGGATTGTTCGCGATCTACAGTTGTTAGTATTTATGTAAAGTGGATGAATGACAGTGAAACCAACAGTAGACGGCATGGTGTTCGACGTCCACATGCTATCAAAGAAAAGGTCGTCGGAGACTGTCTCGCATGGTGAAGCAAAACCGGAGCCAGACAGTGGCTCAGATGACAACCCAATACAGTGCAGGGCCAAGTAGAATAGTATCGGAGCACACTGTTCAGCGGCCACTGTTGGATACGGGGCTAAGCAGCAAACGTCCCACTCGTGCCTTTATTGACCAAGCGTCATCGCCAACTACGCCTACGCTGGGCCTGGGAACATCGCGACTGGTCCTTGGATCAGTGGGAGAGAGTTGTCTGGTCAGATGAATCACGGTTTGTCATTCATCCCGCCGATGGCCGTGTCAGGATACACCGTTTTATAGACGAACAGTTTCTCCTTCAATGTACAGTAGGTCATACACATGCCGGTGGTGGCGGTATTATGCTTTGGAGGAACGTTCTCGCGCGTCTCTGGGACCCGTGGTTGTGGTAGAGCAGACAGTGAATGCTACAGGGTATCTGAACATCATTGCGGACCATCTTAGATGGCCTCTGTTTTTCCAGCTGGAAATGGAATGTTCCAACAGGACAACGCCCCGTGTCACAAGGCTAAAATTGTGTTGGAGTGGTTCCAGGAACATGATACTGAATTCCAGTTAATGTCCTGGCCGCCTAACTCACCGGATCTCAATCCGATAGAACACATTTGGTATGTCATGGAACGGCAGCTCAGAGTTCAAAGACCACCAATTCGCAATATCTCGGATTTGCGTAACCGTTGCTTAAACATCTGGTACAATCTGTCTCCGGCCATCTACCAAGGACTTGTGGCATCCATGCCAAAGCGGGTTGAAGCTGTATTGTGCGCAAAAGGTGGGCCAACTTGTTATTGACAGGTGGTCATAATGTTTTGGCTCTTGAGTGTATGAATAAAAGTTGGTTGGCATACGAAAGCGGCTGGTGGTTTTTCGTGTTTAAGAAACAGAATCATTTTAAAGCTAGGGTAAATTTCTGAGAACCCTTTTCCCTGAAGCCATTGGAATTTAGATACGCTGCTAGCATAAATGCGTTATTTTTCGTTTAGAGTAAAACGTATTAGTCACTGCTTTTAAAATTAACTGTGATAACTACTAGTAAGTAAAATGTATAAATAAGAAAAAGTAAAAAGTGCTATCCTATAAAATTTATATTTCACAAGAGAGCACATTAAAGATTTCATACAGATTTGTTTGAGTTGGGACGTTTTCGTCAAAATCCCAGCATTTTATACGCTTTAGAGATAATAGATAAGACTTAATACCTTTAAAGATACAAAAATACTAAAAACCCAGAAGTTTTATGTACAAATGGAGGCATTTACCTTGAAACTATGCTTGTTCATAGTTTTTTTTTCAATTCACTGAAATTCTCAGTTTTAGGAAATCGACGTAATTCTTTTATCATTTGGCGGCTACTTAGCCGAACAATAAAATTTCTATCACTTTTTCAAAAGGTGTGGCAACACAACATACTCGCTGTATACTGTTCGATGTCGCCGTGTTTGTTGTAACCGTGTAAGAATCTTGTTCTCGTAAATAAATATATGTGTGATTAAGTTCAGCCTCGTGTTTTGGGCAACAGTGTAAGAATCTCGTTCTTGTAAATAAATATATGTGTGATTCAGTTCAGCCTCGTGTTTGGGGCAACTGTGTAAGTATCTCGTTCTTGTAAATAAATATATGTGTGATTCAGTTCAGCCTCGTGTTTGTGGTAACCGTGTAAGAATCTCGTTCTCTTAAATAAATATATGTGTGATTAAGTTCAGTCTCTACTAATTGAGTTACCATGATAATCATATAATAGAGTAGACAAAATTAGACACGAATATACAAAAAGCTAATTAAAAAGAGGATATAATGTCCTTTACATCCAAAAATATGTTCAAATATGTTCTTCACTCACTAAATATATGTTATACTTATGTGTTTTACATAAACAGTTTTCTAACTAAGAGGAATTTAAAAAATATTTTATTGAGCACTAATAACTTATAACCACACTATTCCGATATTTTAATCTGTTTAAATTTCTCAAAAGAATTTGTTATGGATACCATATGACTTATTTGTTCATCTATTAAATAATTCAGATTTTCTTATGCAATTTTTTTAAACTTATTTAAGAGAGTTAACTGTTGTTTAAATGTTATTTTACTGTATTAATTCAACAAGGGATAGAGCTCATGTACAAAGAAACAAAAAAATTAAAATTAATTTAGAAAATCCATCAGATAATCGAAAACTTTAAATAAATTCGGCACTTATAAATTCCCTTTTCTTACTAAAATCTGTTACTAAAGACTACTTATTTAGATATATTTAGGGTGGGGGGAATCTCAAGCTACACTGAATTTGTCTTTTTTTATTAAATACTTTTTTCTTTCTATGCATACATCTGTATCCATATCTATTTGTCTCCGTAGAGAAGGCATGGTTATCTGATTAAAATAAACATGAGTAATTCTTTTAAAATTTAACTGCTCTTCACACATAACTTAGTATTTAAGTAATATGTGAAGAATTTCCTTTTACTTTTTGAGGAGCTTGTGCAAAATTAATTGCTGCATATTCATTTTTGGTATGTGTTCATGAAGATACATTCTACTCGATTTTCTTTACGTCATACCCTAATCATTAATGTGGTGTTTATGTTTCTTCAAAGATGAAAAGACATTGCAGATCTTATGTTCGTTATTAGTTGTTCATAATTATTATTTGGAATAAAAATGGATATTTGATTAGGTAAGTGATCATGTATTTCATCGAACAGATAAACATAAAAAAATTTATTTTACGTAAGCCCATTTCCTACATAGAGTGACTCTCTTGTTAGTTTGTACACTGCCTTCTTTATTGCGAACACTTTTATGTTGGTTCGTTTTCAATTCAGGATATGGCTCGGCAGACGCGAGAAAACTGATCTGATCTTATGTTTTATTAAGAAGGTAATCATTTTGAGAAACTATTCATGTAAAAATGACTCTTTATGTAAGTGCCATTATAATTACGTTTTCCTTTGTTACTTTAACTGTGATAGCATTTTTCTTTCACATTTTTCTCGAAAGTTATGGTTTGTAGAGTTATCGTTCTCTAGAAAATTGTTATGTATTCCAAGCAACTACTCTATTTTTGCACAGCTTGTTTGGTTTATTTGTTTATCAATATATACAGTGTTTATATATGTACACAAATGTATGTATATTTATTTATTTATATGTATGATGTATATACGTATATACATATATATATTATATTAATGTATCTAAACTTTCAAACTATATATATATATATATATATATATATATATATATATATATATATCTTATGTATATTAATATATATAAAAATTTATACAATGTATATAAGTATTTAATTAATTTTGTTGGTCGCACTTAGTTTTGACAAGTAGAGAATTATAATTCAATGCTTTAAGTTCAAGCAATTTTTTTATTAACTGATGTTAAACCCAACTAAGATTGAAAGATAAATCGTTAAACTTGCGAAGGCAGAAACCGATTGAACTTTTTTTTTTGAATTGCTTGATGTGTAAAATAAGTTTTCATGCTGTGACATGTTGTCTAATGTACAAGATTTGTCACTGTCAAAAATTGAGAAGAGAATTAGAAGAATGTCTAAATGTGTAAATTACATGTAAAATAGAGTATAAATGATTATTTTATCAAAATATCTCTTGAGAATAATAAAATTTTCTTACAATGTAAATAATATTAAAGGTAATTTTTGAAAAGTATACGACAGAAGTATGCACGATTCAATAAAAATTTTCAAAATTAAAGATTTATTGATAAGAAAAAAAAAATTTTTCAAAATTTTTTTAAATATCTATTAAAAAATTCATTTTTAGTGTCATAAAATTCTCTAAGTATAATTGGTATTTTATATTAATATTTTATTATTAGTGAATGTAAAAACATAATTTTTCTATGAGATTTTTTTATATATATTTATATATATATAATATATATTATATATAAAAGAATATACATATATATATATATATTTATATATATATATATATATATACATGTGTGTGTGTATTTAAAATGTAAATTAAATAATTATGGTTTTATATAATCGCAGCACACTGTTTAATGTAAATAATCTTTAATAAGATTATATAAGTTAACTCGTAAGATTGGAAAATTAAATTATGTATAATTGCTAAAATGTGCTTTATTGTTAGAATGTATACCGTTTTATTTACTGTTATATTGTGTTATGTACATTAATAAACACATTCTCAAGACATCTTTGGCTCTTTGACTTGTCATGTGCTTGACATATACATCGGCCATTCCATAAAAAAGAGTGTGACACATTGAACTACTTTTTATCACTTCTTCTAAAAAGAATATAATATTTCAAATATATATTTTTGTGAAGGAATTATAACGTCTAAGGAAGAATTTTTGCCCAAAATAAAGAATTTCCATTTCTTTATATGTTTAAAAAAATAAATATGCTGTTACGGGTGTGACAGTTATAAATGTTACACCCATAACAGCATATTTATAATTTTTTATTCTTTATTCTTTATTTGTAGCAAAATTCTTCCTTAGGTGTTATAATTGCTTCAAAAAATATATATTTGAAATATTATATTTATTTTATAGATAAAGTGAGTGATAAAAATAGTTCAATGTGTCACACCCGTTTCTATGGAATGGTCGATATATATATATATTTATATATATATTATATTATAATAAATATATATATATATATTTATATATATAGTATATATATATTTATATATATATATATTTAATATATATCTATATATATGTATATATACATATATATATATATATATATATAATATATATATATATATATATACTTAACATATATACATATTATATATATATATATGTATATGTATATATAATTGTATGTATATATATATGTATATATATATATATATATGTATCATATTTTATATTTGTATGATATATATATATATATATATATTATATATATATAATATATATATATATATATATATTGAACAAGAAAATGTTAGTGAGGGTTAATAATATTTAATCATAAACTTAATAATTTTTTGTCTAAATTTCTCGAAACAGTATGGCTTCCTAAATTAGATAGTGTTGAAAACACATATGTATGTATATGTGTATTTGCATTAGAGAGAAGAAAATAGAAATGTACGTGCATGCATACAAGTAAATTACTTAACACCTCTTTCGAAGTCCAGAATGCCTTATCAACTACTAACATTATCATTGCAACTTTTATTGTTTTCGCATTTTTTGTACTTTCATAACAGTAATTTTGTAATCACAGTTCTTATGGAAAAAAACTGTTATTATACCGTGGATAAGACAAAGAAACACAAGAAAACTAATACCGCGAAAACAAACTTTTACGTAACCACCGCCTCGTGGTTTATTGTGTCACCCATACGAACATATATTTCTGATTCCATACAAAATTTTAAACTTTAACCGTAAAGAAAGGACCGTCTATCCTTGCATCGTCTCGCTTGGTAGGTCACAATAACTGGGCGTTCCGCGCTGGGTACATACAATAGAATTCATACGATAGAAAGAGAGAGAAAAAAAATTGTTCCAAAA
>CM063510.1:4120969-4123469 GCA_032207245.1 Pardosa pseudoannulata | reverse complement strand
GTGTGTGTGTGTGTGTGTGTGTGTGTGTAGTTTTTGCAGCCAGATAAAGCAAGTGTACAAATCAAATATCAAATACAAAATATTTTAAAATGTTAATAATTGTTATGTATATATTTTTTTAAATGTCATATACTTCCAATATGTTTTGTTGTTGAACAATGGTCTGATGGGTAGGACACTGCTCTTTAGTACCAGAGTACCTATTTAGTACTTGTTGCCATGGATATTCGGGATCCTTTGGAATCAATCGGCTTTAAGCTATAGGTCCCGAACTCATTACCACTAATGTTGCAAAATAGTACACTGTAGTAATCCAAATTAATCCACAACCCAATGTGTCTTGTAAATAATTTATTTATAGCGCACATTTTACAGCATACTACACTAATTTCAGGCATTCAACGAGATCTATAACCATCCTCTTTAAAAATGATTGATGAAGGTACCACTGTAATGTAAATCCCTCTATATTTACAATTAGCCATAAGATAGAAGAATGGTTACCGCGTTGCTCTTAGGTAGCAGAGTTCGCGGCTTCGAATCCCCCTATTAATGCAGCTGTTCATAGCCGTTGTGAAAGACTTTAAGTAATAGGTAGCGGTCTGATTAACTCCATGTAAAAAAAACAGAATACTGTAGCGCTCTAAATCAAACCGAACTAAATAAAATGTACAGTAGAGCTTCGTGATTACATGCTAGATAAAAAAAAAAAAAAACGCTGCTAAGTAACTTTGAAAATGTATGAAATATCAAAGATGAATTTTTGCATCGCGAAACAATCTAACTGAAGAATGTACTATTAAAACAAATCTATAGATGAAAATACGAAACGGAAATTACACTTTTATATAATCTTATTGATTATATATGAATCTTAATCTGACTAGACTATCTTACGACACCTCATAGGGTACTTTACAATTTTGGAAAATTCAAAATTTTACTGATCCCGTCATATGACGGGGTATATGCTAGTTATATAAATACTAGCTTTTAACGTGATAAACGGAAAAATTTGCAAAATTTTTCAATCACTTAAAAATCAAGATTTTAAATGTTATTTTAAAATATCTAATACTTTTCCATATTTAGGTTCACATAGATAAAAAATATTTAGCTTCAATTTGTTTAAAAAATTAACTTCTAGTGTATATATATCTCTCAAAAGTTATCTGATAAGAAAAAAAAATCACATTTTTCATATGATTTATCCCCTATGTAATAATAGCCTAAGTTATCTGTCCATCTGTCCTCGAATTTATAAAGCGGTTGGACCTGGAATGGATATAGGCATCCATATTGAATTCTTGATGACTTAGAGTTAACAAAATTCAAAGCAAATATTCTAAAACCACCCCTTCCCCCCTTTTCGAGCATTTACTGTCATTATTTCAAGCTCTATTGTCCCCAGTTAAGAGCAGGAGATTAAATTTATTAATTAATTTATCACATAATAAATAGGTTAAAAACAACATTTTTTCTAGGATTTATGACGTCATTCCTTTAACCATCTCATTTAATTATTTCTTATTTTAAATTATTTAAATATCGTCTGCATTATTTTTATACATTTTATCACTGAACTACGATACTCCGTAAATAATTTTCATTTATATTGTGCTTAAATAATAGATTAGATAACATATGCGATAATTTTAAATTTTACCATCGATTATTTTTTGTTGCAATGAATATTTTATCCCCGGTATTAACAACAAAATCTAGGAATCTATTTCACTGATTAAAATATATTTAGCATTTAAGTTATATATCTTTGAAAATTAAGAAGTTTGTTCGTTTGTTCGTTTGTTAGTTTATGTTTTATACATAACCACATGGTTTGCAATCGATTCGCTAAATTTTGGACATCATTCATATATACCGCGAAATAATCTTAGTCAATATTAAAACCTCTGCTGTCCACCCTATCACATAGTATGACATGATAAATTAAAGTTGGAAACTAACATGCGGTCAGTAAAGATAAACAAATTATTGAACGTGTACCAGATAATTCTGTCAATAATCACTGTCAATATTAAAACCTCTGCTGTCCACCCTATCACATAGTATGACATGATAAATTAAAGTTGGTAACTAACATGCGGTCAGTAAAGATAAACAAATTATTGAACGTGTACCAGATAATTCTCAGTCAATAATCACTGTCAATATTAAAACCTCTGCTGTCCATCCTATCACATAGTATGACAAGATAAATTAAAGTTGGCAACTAGCATGTGGTCAGTGAAGGTAAACAAATTATTTAGCGTGTACCAGATAATTCTCAGTCAATAATTACTGTCAATATTAAAACCTCTGCTGTCCACCCTATCACATAGTATGACAAGATAAATTAAATTTGCAACTAACATGCGGTCAGTAAAGATAAACAAATTATTGAGCGTGTACCAGATAATTCTGTCAATAATCACTGTCAATATTAAAACCTCTGCTGTTCATCCTATCACATAGTATGACATGATAAATTGAAGTTGGT
>CM063510.1:4110969-4115969 GCA_032207245.1 Pardosa pseudoannulata | reverse complement strand
TATATATATATATATATATATATATATATATATATATATATATATATATATATATATATATATATATATATATATATATATATTTATATATATATATATATATATATATATATATATATATATATATATATATATATATATATATATATATATATATATATATATATATATATATATATAAATATATATATATATGTATATATATATATATGTATATATATATATATATATATATATATATATGTATATATATATATATATATATATATATATGTATATATATATATATATATATATATAATATATATATATATATATATATATATATATATATATATATATATATATATATATATATATATATATATATGTGTGTGTGTGTGTGTGTGTGTGTGTGTGTGTGTTACATTTTGGACAGCATAAATTGTCGACGGTCTCCTTAAGGCCAACCAAAATTACCTGAAAGTTAAAAGAAACAAGACTTAATCTGGTTTGTTAGGGCTAGACTACGCAAAAATGAGGCAGTTGATAATCGAGACCTTTAACGAATCATTTTATTGACTTTTAAACTTGCAGCTGTGCTATATATATTTACCACCAAAGTCGATTGGCATTAACATTTATAGAAATTTGATTCCCTCAAGCTGGATAGATGATCCTTTTCCCAACAATTTAATTAATGTAGTGCTTATTTGATTTGTTAGGAAGCCAGTTCCCTTAAAAATTAGTAGTCAAGGTCCAAATTGCGCAACCGATTCTTGTGGAATTTGAAATGCAAAAGAGTAAAAATTGCTTATTATGCTTTTACTGAATAAAATATAGTAATCAGAATGCAAAACAATGTCTGCTTTTTGCAAGGAGAAAATACTCTAGTCCAAATTACTTTTCAAGCAATAAACATTATATATTTTCAATAAAAATAAGATGCCCCAATATATACGTTCAGGTATCGTACACTTTTATTTCTTACTAAGAAAAAAACCTCAACCTCTTGATACAATTTCTATTTTTGCCAATTATGCATAACTAGACAGAAGGCTGAGAGCTTAGTGGATACTCGATTATATTTTTAGAAGCATTTGTATCGTGAATGCAATATAATTTGTGATATTTTGCAAGATTTTGTCTAATTTTTACACTATAAGAGTATGAGGGGGATACAATTCATTACGAAATTTTTTCAAGAAATGAACATTATATATTTCTTAAAATTAGATACTTCAGTATATACGAGGCTCATCAAGAAAGTAAGTTTCCGGATATTTTCCCCTTTAAAGTAATCGTAATTAGCCGTGTAAATTAACCGTATGTAGCAGAACTGTGACCTATTAATCATATGCCAGCTGGACAAGTCCCGATTCGTGCCAGTAACGAGGTAGCAGTGGTTCGAAATGGGAAGTCTAATTCCTTCTCCCGCCGCCTGCAATGTCCGGTCGATGATCTTGAATGCAGAAAGCATTGCGCTAATTTAAATCCATCGTCAACTCTATCAGGTTTTTGAGCCTAAAATGACACCCGAACACAAAATTCAACGTTTAGGAGCAGCACTGACATTTCTGCTACGGTATCAAGACGACGGCGACGAGTTCCTCGACAGGATTGTCACTGGCAATGAGACTTGGATTTCGCACTTTACCCCGGAAACCGAGCACCAGTCAATGCATTGGCATCATAGTGGATCTTCGGTCAGGACCAATTTCAAACAGACGATGTCGGTACGTAAAGGGATGTGCACGGTGTTCTGCGACAGGAAAGCTGGTTCCATTCACAGGCGGCAGAGATCTACGACAGAGGTATACAAAAGTTGATCTCACAATACGACAAGTGTCTCAATTCAGGTGGTGGCAATGTTGAAAAATAGCTGAAACATTGCTGTACTTGTTGCCAATAAATATGTCCGTGAAAGTGCGAGTTCTTTTTTTCTTTTAAATAGGGAAACTTACCTTTTAGATGCACCTCGTACATAGTTGAAAATACAGTTTTAATTATTATAAGAAAAAACATAGATATCTTGGTACAATTTCTTCTACATATTAATTGTTACTGACCAAAATATATTAAATTACAGCTACTAATGTTGCTGTGTTCGGTTTTAGGAAGCCGTCGGATTGAAGTAACCTGCAGTGTGGAGAAAACAGAGCCTCCTATTGGGATAATACAATAAAGACTTTCTTAAAGTCAACAAACAGTGGAAAGAACGCAAAACTGTGGATAGGAAGACCTAAAAACATAAATAAAAACTGATTATCTGTTTTGATTGTATTTTAAGGTTTAAAGTTTTACGATACTGAGTTTCAAAATGATCCTAAAGCAATTTACTTTATGCTAAAGAAGGCTCAATTAGTATTTATATTCTTATACGGTGCCGGATTAAACCAATTTGGGGTTATAGATATCTTCTTTATACCGGACTACTTCCCTCTCTCACAAGAAACAGAGTACACTAAATACGAAAACAATTAAGAATAATAAAGCTTAAAAATAGGTTTAATACTTAAAAGTTGTAAAATATTTTGACTCTAATATTTCCCCTTTACATTATATTTTGTGGTTGGTTACTATAGTTACTAGTTGTGATTATTATATTATTTATGTCTCCTAAATGTTTGTGTTTTAAAAAATGGCAATGTTATTACTTTTTTTTTTTTTGAGAGTTTAGAATTTTTTTTCTGAAGTTGAATGTTATAATAAAAATGGCGTTTTTTGTCGGTAAAAGCATTTTTATTTAGAGTAAAAAGAGAATGATTTGTTTTAACAAAAGTAATAAACAAATATATGTCTTGATTATTTTTTTTAATTTAAACTTTACAATACTGAGTCTTGTAACGATCCTAGAGTGATTTACCTTATGCTAAAAAAGGCCAAATGAATTACATAATGAATACTAATATTGTGGTACAATGCCGGAATAAACTAATCTGGGGTCAAAGATATTTTTTTTATATCAGACACCTTCTCTCTTCCACAAGAAATAGAGTAAAAAAATAGGTAAAACGATGAAAAAAATTAAATAATGTAAAAAATTAAAACTAATTATACTAAAAGGGAATTTGAAACAGAGAAAAATGCATAATATGTGAACAATTTTCTGTTTAAAAAAAGTATAAACGGCAAATGAATACCAATTTTATGTGCCCTAGAAACAAGGACTAAACTTTGTAATAATATTAAAAGTAATACATTTTTAATTGTTTATTATGTACAGTTATTTAACAGAAATGTGAATTATATTATTTATAAATGCTTTAAAAATAATAGTTTGACGGAGCATTTAAAAAATTGGGCCCTAGACTTTTGTCTCATTTGTCTTTGCAATGATCTGGCTCTTTTATGGTACAGTAGATTTAGAAAATTTACAAAAGAGAGACATCTTAACTCTAGCTTGGGGGAACTTCAACACCTTTAACACTAGATTTACGGATCTAGCCAATTTGACTCATTAAAAATTTGATCACTATATATATATATATATATATATATATATATATATATATATATATATATATATATATATATATATATATATAACTTAATCACTTTTCAAAAACATACGTTTTGTTTTTAGGTAAGTAATAAAATATGTAAACTTTCAATCCTCTTCCCCGCAGACCCCTTCATTTCGCATTATCAAATGTGGTATACCTATTTTCACGGTTGTGAGGCAATTTGACTCACAGAATTTATATAAAAACAAATAAATATAGTAATAAATATAGTATAAAGTATAGTATAAAGTAAATATAGAGAAGAAGTCGAGAACACTTCCATTCCAATGACAGAAATTCATGATACTGACGCACGGAAGAATTGCCAAGTTCAACAATCATGCAAAAGAAACAGATGTAGAAACCATTGTGCTAAATGTAATAGAAGTGTTTGCGTAAAATGTGTTTCAAAAATAAATTTTATATGTAAAAAATGTTTTCCATGAATTTTTTAATAATAAACATTTTTTTAAATTAATTTAGAACTATTTTCTTTGCAAAAAACTTCAATTTTCTTGTATGAGTCAAATTCAGTAAAAATAGGTATATGATCAACTTCAGTAAATCTAGTGTTAATACTTAATTTGTGGTTATGCCTCAGTTTTATAACATATTTTAACATCGCCCCTCGTCGAAAATATCCTTTAAAAACCAACTAAATCATTTTGGACTGCTTAGTACTATAGGATTATTCATATTTCCCAACAGCTTGATTTTTCTTTATTATAACAATATCTCGAAATCAAACTTACCACTCGGTCTCAGTATTGAAAAAATTTTAATCCTTCACTGCACAATTTTTCTTTTACAACTACATTTTTTTCATTCACATATTTAGACCCAGATAATGTTTAAAAAATATTTTAAAAAATATTTTTGAATTATTTTGTTTTTAAAGAAAACTGTGCTTGTTGCATGAAGGAATTCAAAATTAATTATAAATACCCGTGATAAATATATGAAAAAAATTAATACCCTGATTAACTAAGTAAAACATTTCTCAATCCAAGCTCAAAAACTATAAGCATAATATATAATGTAAATGTAGCCAAATGTTGAACATGTATGTGCAAACCCCAAATACAGTTTTTTCTGAAAAAATATACCTAATAACTCCCATTTAGAGAAGAAGATCAGATGGAAATGGTTAAAAAGATTGAGTGATATTCAAACTATTAAATAAATGCAAATATTTTTGCTTGGATATAATATAGGTTTAAACTAATTGAATCATATATAACCGGTTCATAACCAGAATGAACCAAGTTCATTTTTTATTACAAAATACAACTGTTTTTCAGGGTTAATGATGTGATATTCACATTTATGCCCATGTAAGAAAACACCCTAGTTTACTATGTCTTTTCCAAATTAATATTAAATTCTAGGAATAAATTTTGATTTAGATACTTTAAAACTCAAATTCTGAAAAAGTTTACTAACTTACTCCGTATGCACTACTTACAGTATAGTGCAATATCGGGTCATTTCTTTTTTCGCATTCTGGTACCGATA
>CM063510.1:4100969-4105969 GCA_032207245.1 Pardosa pseudoannulata | reverse complement strand
TTTTTTAGTCAATAAATCGGAAACTTGACTATTAACCCCTTAACGCATTTGCCCGTGTCTGACACGGACGAAATTCAAACTAAGCATGTAATAAAATCGTTTACACTGTGTTTGTATAACAATTTTTTATATACTTTTTACTCTTTCCAAGCTCCCTAGTCACCCCCAAAACTGAAATTGCAAAAAATAACTTACATTGTACCTATATATCCCTTTTCTGTGAAGAAAATATGTCATATTTTATAATTTTTTCTAAACTAAACTCGTGCTTTAAGGGGTTAAACCTATCTCAGATACTTTAATTAAAAAATAACTAAAGACTTTATGAAACTCATAATTTTTAATGTTTTCTTGTTTAGCATATTTAAAAATGAAACATATTGTTTCTATTAATTTAATTCAGATTTACTAAATAAAACAGCTATTTAGCTTTTATTTCATAATAAACTTTATATATTAATTTATATATCTAAAAAAATTATCTTAGGTTAAGAGAATTAAATTTTTCCCATGCTGCATATATTTCCTGCTTTTTTTTATATTATCATTTAAAATTACTTAAATAGTTTTATAAAATTGCTTTCCTACTGTAGAATTTGTCAAAACCTTGATGAAAACACATGTAGAACTTCAAATTGCAGGGTGCATCGGAAAAAATGTCTTATAAAAAAATTTACAGATCTTATAAATATTATCTGAACATATATACATGTAAAACAAAAAATTTGGGTGCCCTAAAAGATAATATATCATCTATACAGATAAACTAGTCAACTTTCCCCGTTAATATTAATTTTAAAAATGTACTAACGTAACTTATTTAAAAAGTCTGTTAAGCGTTGGAAAGCCTACCAGTTTTAATTAGATAAGTAATTGCTGATACATAATGTATGTAACGAATAATAATATACCAAGGCCAATGATGTAAATCAACTATCTATAATCAACGGGCAGTTAAGTAATTTATTCTCTTTAATAAATTTCTAATCAAGCATTTTTTTGCATGTAAACGGCTATTTATATAAGAACTATCAATTATAACTGTCGGTTAAAAAGATCCTTCTACTTTGTAATTATTGGTGTGTATATATAAGCCTATGATATATATATTTATATGTATGTGCATATATATACATATATACATATACCTATATATATAATATATATATATGTATATATATATGTATATATATATATATGTATGTGCATATATATACATATATACATATACCTATATATATAATGTATATATATATATATATATATATATATGAGCCATTTTCTTTGAAAGCAGTGTAAGTCCATTTTAAATATGATAAAACTTAATACAATTTACTATGAACTTTATATAAAAATAAGTTTTATATAAAATTACTAGTTTTATATAAAAATATAAAACCAGTTTTTAACATATATCCATATTTTTCAAATTATTCAAGTGAAAAACCATAAATATCTCCATATAAAATAAAATACACTTACACCACTTTGAAAGAAAACGTCTCATATATATATATATATATATATATATATATATATATATATATATATATATATATATATATATATATATATATATATATATATATATGTATGTATGTATGTATATATATATATATATATGTCTACATTAGTTTCCCGATCTAGTTTACTTTTCCTCACACACACACACACGAACACGCACACGCACACACACACATATATACATATATACATACATATATATATATATATATATATATATATATATATATATATATATATATATATGTATGTATATATATGTATATGTATGTATGTATACGTATATAACACACATATATGTATATTTATATATGAAGACCTTTGGGGTAGAAAGTTAAAACTAATATTATTATAGTTAGTTTAGAGGTAAAGATATTTATATTTTTTATAAAATATTTACTATTAAAAAGTTCAAACTGGAAAATACATTGTGATTTTTTTTTTTACACAATGTAGTAATAAAATCAACATTTAGCCCCTGTATAAAGTTTTCACTTTGCGATGCGGTTTTTAAGTCAACAATATAAATGCTAAATTTTAAAAATTGATTTATTCCTTTACTTGTCACAATCATTTCAAAAATAATTCTTAATATTTTTTTAAAAAAAGGGTTATGATTTTTAAAATTCTGCTTTGAATCAATATTAGCCTTTTAACAGAAATATGTGTATTACTGCAAATATTACTATTATAAGAATTATAAAGAAAAAAGTCTACATTGTATTAATTTGATGATGATTTTTTATAAATAGATTAACATTATAAATAATATATCACAAATAGTAGTAGCTATATTTGATCAAACATATATCTCTTTGGGTAACTTTTTTTAACATATTAAACATTTTATTCTTTATGAATACTAAATCAAAATTCTTTTAACGCAGAATGAAAAAGTTGCTATAAAGTGATTCACGTGTTTAATCTACGATTGCATTTAAAACTATCCAAGAAACATTTCCGCATTTTTCTAACGTATCTAAAAAGTGCGACCTGTCTGTGAATATCCATTGAAAGACTGCTCTTGAAACTCTATCATAAAAAAATGCTATGTTTTAATAACAATATTTGCAATGTGATTGTTATCACCCCCATCTTGTTCCACATACCTGCATTCTAATCGAAATAACATTTAAATTTTGACCTTACAATAGATGCGTTCATCTGACGACTGTTACTTGCCATTGATTCAACTTTTCTTTTGCAAGGTAAAATACATTGCGCTATTATATTTTCTTTTTACTTCTTTTTATTTTTATTTTTAATGCAAATTTTACAGTGTAAGAATTTTGCATAGATGGGTTACTTTTAAGTTATATTCTTAAATTTTTAATTTAAAATTTTTTGGTGCCACAGATTACTTCCTCGTTTTATTCTATGCTATATTTCATTAAGAAAATTCACATGTTATACGAAGTAGGTAAAAATTCTACTGAATAGGGTAGGTAAAATTTCCTCTCTTTTGGGTAGGTAAAATTTCGTACCCAAGTGGTTCATAAGCCACACTATTTCATGTTTACAAGGACAAGAATTTTATGCTCAAAGATATTAAGGTCAAATTTAGAACACCGTTTTTGGCAACACGATGGGTAATTTCATTGGGACCTACTGCTTATAGTGATTACGAAAAGTTAGAAACTTCCAGTAGTCAAAATCAAACTCACGATTTTGTTGACGCTTGTTAGCATTTAACCTGTGATCCTCCGACCTTTGATATTAATTTACTTTTTTCTTTTATCTTAGGTTTATCGGTCATCGGCTTTAGTAAATAAACTTGATTAATAAATACCTTAATTCACATTTTATTTTTAATACAAATTTTACGATGTAAGAATTTTCCTATACGAGTTAATTTCAGGTTATTTAAAATAATTTTAAAATTGTAATTTAAAATTGTTTGGTGCCACAGATTACTTTTTCATTTTATTCTATGCTATATTTCATTAGCAAAATTCACGTGTTATAGGAAGTAGTCTAATAGTCTACTCTTTTTCTGCCGAACTGATTCATAACCCACACTACTTCATGTTTGCAAGTAAAAGAATTTTATGCTCAAAGATATTATGATCAAATTTAGAACACCCGCTTTTGGCAACACGATGGGAAATTTTTTGGGACCTAATGCTTATAGTTGTTCCAAATGGTCAGAAATTTCCAGTAGTCAAAATCGAACTCAGGATTTTGTTGACGATTGCATTTAACCTGTGATACTCCGACCTTTGATATTAATTTACCTTTTTCGTTTATGTTAGTATCCCATCGGTTTTATTAGATAAATTTGATTAATAAATACCTTAATTCACATTTTATTTTTAATACAAATTTTACGATGTAAGAATTTTGCATAGATGGGTTACTTTTAGGTTATTTTCTTAAATTTTTAATTTAAAATTTTTGTGTCGCAGATTACATTCTCATTTTATTTTATGCTATATTTCATTAGCAAAATTCACGTGTTATAGGATGTAGGTAAAAATTCTACTCGTTTCCTATCCAAATGATTCATAAGCCACACTATTTTATGTTTGCAAGAACAAGAATTTTATGCTCAAAGATATTATGATCAAATTTAGAACACCCGTTTTTGGCAACACGATGGGTAATTTCATCGAGACCTACTGCTTATAGTGATTCCGAAAAGTCAGAAATTTCCAGTAGTCAAAATTGAACTCACGATTTTGTTGACGCTTGTTAGCATTTAACCTGTGATCCTCCGACCTTTGATATTAGCTTACCTTTTTCGTTTATGTTAGTATCTCATCGGTTTTAGTAGATAAATTTGATTAATAAATACCTTAATTTCACATTTTATTTTTAATACAAATTTTACTATGTAAGAATTTTTCATAGATGGGTTACTTTCATGTTATTTTCTTAAATTTTTAATTTAATATTTTTTTGGTGCCACAGATTATTTTTTAATTTTATACTACAGTTCATTAATAAAATTCACCTGTTATATGAAGTAGTAGGTGAAAATTCTACTCTTTTCCTGCCCAAATGATCCATAAGTCAAACTATTTCATGTTTGCAAGGACAAGAATTTTATGCTCAAAGATATTAGGATCAAATTTAGAACACCATTTTTGGCAACACAATGGGTAATTCCATCAGGACCTACTGCTTATAGTGGTTTCGAAAAGTCAGAAATTTTCAGTAGTCAAAATCAAACTCACGATTTTGTTGACGCTTGTTAGCATTTAACCTGTGATCATCCGACCTTTGATATTAATTTAGCTCTTTCTTTTATGTTAGATTCCCATCGGTTTTAGTAAATAAACTTGATTAATAAATACCTTAATTCCCATTTTCTTTTTAATACAAATTTTACGATGTAAGAATTTTGCATAGATAGATTACTTTTATGTTATTTTCTTAAATTTCCAATTTAAAATTTTTTATGCCACACATTACTTTCTCATTTTATTTTATACTATATTTCATTAGCAAAATTCACCTGTTATAGGAAGTAGGGG
>CM063510.1:4065969-4085969 GCA_032207245.1 Pardosa pseudoannulata | reverse complement strand
AAGTATGAAATATATAACTAAAAGATACTAAAAATTATATACATTGCATAAAGTTATCCCGTGCGTTCCTTCAGGATAGGTATGCCCTCGTGATTGTGTTAATATTACAGACTCTGCAAAGCACAAAAAATTAAAAAACAGATGCATGTTAGTTTAAATCTCAAACTTTACTAACTCTTGTGATTGAGCCGAAAAGGTGGGTAAAATTTTAGTAATTTTCAAAAAAGAATTGTCTTTATCCTATCAGAATAAAATATTTATAATAAAATTTCCCCAGTTATCGAATAATTCCCTTAATAATCGAAATTACTACGAAGAAATAAAAAAAAACCCAAGCCTACCCCATTAAAAAAATTGATGTTATCGATGCATTTATCTCCAGATTAGCGGGGATGGGTTTTGTTTTTCGCACAGGGACCAGTATATTGCTTAAAATTAGAGTAATTATTAAAAACAAATAATTTCATTGACCTTCATCGGTTGTTCTTTCTGACTGCACAAATTCATTAAAAAATATGCACAAATTATCAGTATATTTTCTCTCCATTTTACAGCTATGTCCATCTTAAACAGTTCAATAAAGTATGAAATTGTTCAACAGATAGTGTAGTTCGCAGTACGTAATTCTAACCTTTCTAACATCAAGTGTAAAAAAATTATTATTGCGATCAGCGATCCACAAAAGGATACCTTTAAGATAAATATGGAAAACATCTGTTAGCAAAATGATAGATTTTTTTTTTAAATCGTTGGACAAAAAACCATTCATATTTGAAAAAGGATTTCCTGTGTGTTTATAGTTGTACTTCCCAAACAGAAAAAATATCTTCTTGGATTTTCTAGTATGAATTTAAAGTTATAATTAGATGGTTAATACGAAAAACAATACAAAGTAGGAAAATTCGAATTTAAAAAGGTTTTCCATTTGAAAGTATTCTTTTTGTTGATATTATTATTATTATTATTATTATGATAACTAATGCATCCGAGTGAGAACTCTCGATCTTTTGAAATCCTTGAAAATCTTCTCCTTTTAAAAATATCCTTATTGCTACATACACTTATCAATTAATAAATTATATATTTTACTAGGCATATATTTTATTACATATATTTCCTTACTTTCCTCGGATAACTAATGCATCCAAGTAAGAACTCTCGACCTTTCGAAATCCTTGAAAATCTTCTCCTTTTAAAAATATCTTTATTGCTACATACACTTATATATATTAAATTAAGAATATATTTTATTGCATATAATATTTTGTCCTTTTGATTCGGGTATAAGAGAATTTTTTCTCCCTTCAAATGCGTTATAACGGGACTTGACTGTACTACAAAAACTGTATATATAACTATCCTTGCTTCTTCTTTTGTTTTGAAAAGTAAATCATTAATACTGCTTAGTTGTATCAAAGAATACTACAAAAAGAGTCATCTGGATGATGTTCAAAGGGATACTACCCCCCACTATCATTTTACCATTCTACCATTTCGAAGATATAAATTAGATATGAAGATATGATTAGCAATTTGGGCATTTTAGTATAAATATCCCTCTATTTAATTCTGGGTTGCTGCAAGATATTTTTTTTTTTTTTTATTTTTTTTTTTTTTTTTTTTTTTTTTTTTTATATTTTTTTTTTTAAAAAATATCTACACATCATTATATTAATAGGTTATATATACTGTATATTTGTAATACATATATTTTTACTTTATATATTATATAGACTCTGATTTCAATTTGAAAATCTTTTTTTAAAAATACTTTACAATACACTTTATATATATTAAATTAGGCATATATTTTTATAATAAATTTTTTTCTTTTGATTGGTATATATAACAAAATTTTTCATTTAAATGCGTTATAAAGACTTTATACAAAAAGTATATACTATCCTTGCTTCTTCTTTGTTTTGAAAAATAAATTATTAATATGCTTAGATTTTATCAAAAGAATATACAAAGAGAATATTTTTTAAAGGGATATAATATATTTTAATTTAATTTCGAAGATATAAAGTGATTAGCAATTTCAATTTAGTAAAAATATATAAAATTCTGTTGCTAACATGAAATTTTTACATATGTCAAGTGGCTATATCAGAATTTGTTCTATTATCTGGACATCGCACGTGTTCACACATCTCTTTGTCTTTCCTTCTAGGAAAATATTTGCTTTTATTATATTTTTTCCATTCTTTAATATTCAGAGTATCAATATTTTTATTACCAAGGGGTGTTATGTATGTATGAAATACAGTAGGTAGTACACTTTTATATTTTATAAGACTATTTACTATAGACTTTGAATTACCAAGTTTTAATACACATACATATACACACATATATATATATATATATATATATATATATATATATATATATATATATATATTTGTGTGTGTGTGTGTGTGAGAGAGACATAGGTGGTTACAAATGCATAAAAATATACCGTTTCATAAAGACTTTTATCTATGTTGCTTCCCACTTCTCTCATAAACTCTCTAGCATAATTATATGTGAAAATAATATGATTTTATTTTAGAAAAAATTATAATATATATATTCTTATATATATCAATAAGTTATTTTTTACAATATTTACTAGGGAGCTTAGAGTAAAAATATATAAAAAATTGTTATACCAGTGTAAACGATTTTATTACATGCTTAATTTGAATTTCGCCCGTGTCAGACACGGGCAAATGCGTTAATTAATGTTCAGTGGGAAAATCTCTAGATCTTAGTGCAGCTACTTTTATGAAATATATCATAGGCCATGTAGGATTATATTGGTCAACTGATTGTGTAAATAGATATTTAGGCTAAATACTGACGCGGGAAATTTATGATTTAATGTCGTTATATATATATATATATATACATAGGTATACTGGCATAGCCGGACAGGTGAAAACATTTAGTACTTCTCAGTTATCAGTTTAGTGATCAAGTCTTGAGATGTTAGTGGATACTGAGAGAGGAACAAGTCAATAGTCATGCAAACTGTTTTGATATTTTTTTTATTCTTCTGTAAGTAAAAAAAAGATTTTCGTCACGTTTATAGTATTTTTTAATATGCTTGTTTTTCTGCGTAGTCATTTACTGCATTACCTCTTGTTATAAAACTGCCCTTATTAATTGTATTTTAGTTTCCTCATTCAGAAGTACAGTTATTAAATTATGTTAAAAACTAATTACTGAACTTTGCTGAATTTTTACTAGATATGATTACTACTGTACACTTAAAAATTATTAAATATGATTATTACTGTAAATTAAAAAAATATATTCGTCTTTAAGTATTAAAGAATTATTTGTCATATATTTCTAATATTTTAATACAACATTTCTCAGTACTCATTACTTCATTACTACATTACCCTAGTGATACATCAGTACTTATTTAATGTTTTTGCATCATTTATTAAGCACAGCTATTCAATGATGTTAAAAATAAATTACTGTCTTTTGCTGATTTTTTAAAAAATATAATTACTATAAAATTAAAATCAAATAACAATTTGGTTATATGAAACTTTCTTCATTCTACGATAATACAATCAAACACTCATAAGTAAATATTAAAGGAGAATCGTTCACTTAAGGGATTATGGACTTTACTAAATGTATTTGTGAATAATTAACGTAAATCTAGCAAATTTTATGCGCATACATATTGAAGTATAATTAAATAAGTCTCATTAAGTTTTTTCTTAAAAAAAATAAAATTTTTAAATAATTAACTTTTATGAAAATTTTTGTTAATTTTTAAAATTCCTCTTGCTATTTAAACTTGCGTAGATCCGTGCATAATGTTTACAAAATAACACTTATACAATAAAACAATTTTAAGTATCCGTTAATTAAGTTGTATTATTTAAATAAAGTCTAAATTTTAAATTTAGACACAAATTTAGATAATAAAAACCTAATTTATCACAGAAAATCTCAATATTTCACAAAAATTTACGTATAGATATAAAATATTATATATTTTATAAAAAACAATTTTTCAACAAAATAATTTCCAAATATGTTCAAAATATAATATAATTTTATGTAATAATAAGCCAAAAATAAAAGAAAATTAGTTCACGCGTAGCATTTTAAAATTTAACAAAATATTTCAAAAAATTTAATTTTAAGAGAAGTTAACAGATTTTCAGAATATTTTTAAATGTGATATTTTTAAATATGTTAATGTACTCGTGTGCAAAATTTCATAATTTAATTAATTCAAAAATAATTATTTCCAAACACGTTTTGTTTGCGGGTTCGAATCCTGCTACGGCCATGGATGCTTGCAGCCGTTCGGAACCGCTTTAAGCTAATTTAATTAATCCTCGAGTGAAAAAATAACCGTTAGTGCTTCAAACCAAACACGTTTTCCAACATCCACCGTTTCGTTAAGTGATAGCAAAACGTTTCTTACTACATTCCCCGCAATGAATGCATCACCAGCAAAGGTAAAACATTAACAATTAAGCGCAATTAAGTCGAATTTCAAAAAGTAATTTCTCTCTCCTAATTTACTAAACTCCTAATTCGATACAGCAATTAAAACATTTTGTTTCTCTTTCTCTCCGCTGAAAGAGTCCTTTTACAGAAAAATCCTCTCTTTTGAAATCTCTTGTGAAATATTGAGACTTAAAAATCTCAATATTTCACAAAAACTTTACGTATAGATATAAAATATTATTTTATTAAATAGCTATCTAATTTTTCAACAAAATAATTTCCAAATATGTTCAAAATATAACATAATTTTATGCAATAATAAGACAAAAATAAAAAAAAATAGTTCACGAGTAACATTTTAAAATTTAACAAAATATTTCAAAAAATTCAATTTTAAGAGAAGTTATACAATATTTTTAAATGTGAAATTTTTAGATTCGTCAATGCACTCGTGTGCAAAATTCCATAACTTAATTAATTCCAAAATAATTATTTCCAAACACATTTTCCAACATCCACCGTTTCGTTAAGTGATAGCATACCCTTTCTTACTAAATTCCCTGCGATGAATGCATCACCAGCAAAGGTAAAAATTAACAAATAATATCAATTAACTCGAATTTCAAAAAATAATTTCTGTCTCCTAATATACTAAACTCCTAATTCGATACAGCAATTAAAACATTTTGTTTCTCTTTCTCTCCGCTGAAAGAGTCCTTTTACAGAAAAATCCTCTCTTTTGAAATCTCTTGTGAAATATTGAGACTTAAAAATCTCAATATTTCACAAAAACTTTACGTATAGATATAAAATATTATTTTATTAAATAGCTATCTAATTTTTCAACAAAATAATTTCCAAATATGTTCAAAATATAACATAATTTTATGCAATAATAAGACAAAAATAAAAAAAAAAATAGTTCACGAGTAACATTTTAAAATTTAACAAAATATTTCAAAAAATTCAATTTTAAGGGAAGTTATACAATATTTTTAAATGTGAAATTTTTAGATTCGTCAATGCACTCGTGTGCAAAATTCCATAACTTAATTAATTCCAAAATAATTATTTCCAGACACATTTTCCAACATCCACCGTTTCGTTAAGTGATAGCATACCCTTTCTTACTAAATTCCCTGCGATGAATGCATCACCAGCAAAGGTAAAAATTAACAATTAATCGCAATTAACTCGAATTTCAAAAAATAATTTCTCTCTCCTAATTTACTAAACTCCTAATTCGATACAGCAATTAAAACATTTTGTTTCTCTTTCTCTCCGCTGAAAGAGTCCTTTTACAGAAAAATCCTCTCTTTTGAAATCTCTTGTGAAATATTGAGACTTAAAAATCTCAATATTTCACAAAAACTTTACGTATAGATATAAAATATTATTTTATTAAATAGCTATCTAATTTTTCAACAAAATAATTTCCAAATATGTTCAAAATATAACATAATTTTATGCAATAATAAGACAAAAATAAAAAAAAAAATAGTTCACGAGTAACATTTTAAAATTTAACAAAATATTTCAAAAAATTCAATTTTAAGGGAAGTTATACAATATTTTTAAATGTGAAATTTTTAGATTCGTCAATGCACTCGTGTGCAAAATTCCATAACTTAATTAATTCCAAAATAATTATTTCCAAAGACGTTTTCCAACATCCACCGTTTCGTTAAGTGATAGCAAAACGTTTCTTACTACATTCCCCGCAATGAATGCAACACCAGCAAAGGTAAAAATTAACAATTAAGTTGCAACTAAGTCGAATTTCAAAAAGTAATTTCTTTCTCCTAATTTTCTAAACTTCTAATTCGATACAGCAATTAAAACATTTTGTTTCTCTTTCTCTCCGCTGAAAGAGTCCTTTTACAGAAAAATCCTCTCTTTTGAAATCTCTTGTGAAATATTGAGACTTAAAAATCTCAATATTTCACAAAAACTTTACGTATAGATATAAAATATTATTTTATTAAATAGCTATCTAATTTTTCAACAAAATAATTTCCAAATATGTTCAAAATATAACATAATTTTATGCAATAATAAGACAAAAATAAAAAAAAATAGTTCACGAGTAACATTTTAAAATTTAACAAAATATTTCAAAAAATTCAATTTTAAGGGAAGTTATACAATATTTTTAAATGTGAAATTTTTAGATTCGTCAATGCACTCGTGTGCAAAATTCCATAACTTAATTAATTCCAAAATAATTATTTCCAAAGACGTTTTCCAACATCCACCGTTTCGTTAAGTGATAGCAAAACGTTTCTTACTACATTCCCCGCAATGAATGCAACACCAGCAAAGGTAAAAATTAACAATTAAGTTGCAACTAAGTCGAATTTCAAAAAGTAATTTCTTTCTCCTAATTTTCTAAACTTCTAATTCGATACAGCAATTAAAACATTTTGTTTCTCTTTCTCTCCGCTGAAAGAGTCCTTTTACAGAAAAATCCTCTCTTTTGAAATCTCTTGTGAAATATTGAGACTTAAAAATCTCAATATTTCACAAAAACTTTACGTATAGATATAAAATATTATTTTATTAAATAGCTATCTAATTTTTCAACAAAATAATTTCCAAATATGTTCAAAATATAACATAATTTTATGCAATAATAAGACAAAAATAAAAAAAAAAATAGTTCACGAGTAACATTTTAAAATTTAACAAAATATTTCAAAAAATTCAATTTTAAGGGAAGTTATACAATATTTTTAAATGTGAAATTTTTAGATTCGTCAATGCACTCGTGTGCAAAATTCCATAACTTAATTAATTCCAAAATAATTATTTCCAAACACGTTTTCCAACATCCACCGTTAAGTGATAGCAAACCCTTTCTTACTAAATTCCCTGCGATGAATGCATCACCAGCAAAGGTAAAAATTAACAATTAAGCGCAATTAACCCTCTGACTGCTCAATTTTTAGACCGAAATCGGTTTAAAAATGACATTTTTTTATTGCCTATTTGAAATCTATATATATCGGAGAATTCAAAAATGCATGTTTTCTTTCCAGGAAATATTTTTTTATCTAGATTTTTAGCCTTAGAAACTAAGTTGTAAGTATCATAAGAAACTACTTTCAGATTATTTCACCAAAATAATTCTTTTTAAAATAAATTTCTATTGAATTACAGTTAGCTTCTATTTATTAAATATTATAAAAAATATACAAAATTTAAGAATATATAAAGGACTGACTAAAAATATCTTAGAAATGCAGTTTAGTGTGATAGGGTTTGAAGCAGGATTCAAGGCAAAGTCCAACTTCCCAGTCTTTGCACCAGATTCGTGTTTCTTTGCAAATTTGTTTGTCATTTGCATATTTTCCTGAACAGCATACACGACATTGACTTCGAAGTTCTCTTTTTATGGGTTTAGGTGGTATGTCACTTGGAAAATAACGAGGTATCGATATCAAAGGGTTCCAAGTAGAACTCGGTCTTCCAGGACAACCGCTTTTATTTGTATCCGAATATTTTTCGATACTTTCTTCAACAAATTTCAAACAAAATTCCAAAAGTTTTATAGATTGTCTGGGGTTTTGCTTTAGTAAAGTACATAGGCATTCCACAACGATTGGTCTAAGAACCGCCTGAAAATTTTAATATAATGATTCCCCTGCTGTTTTCGGAGCGTAGCTTTTCTATCAATTTTGCAACACTGCCTAACGCTTTGCACGTTTAATGAATCATTATCAAATTCATCGCTATATGAGAAGCAGACCAAAACTTCTATATCAATATCATTATCTCAACTAAAATCGCTTTCAGAATCTGAATCAGGAATATACACTCTCTCAATCGCTGAACGTTTTCTAGCAGCCATTTCTGATAAGAAAACAGCGGCAAATAGTTAGCGGTAATACTATGCGCTTTCAAATACGGCAATTAAATTGATAACTAATGGTATCTGTTGGTCAAAACGTAAATTAAACGTCTAATACTGTATATGATTTATTTAAGAGCTTAAACGGGGAATAAACAGGATGCGCTCATCGATAAAGGAAGAAAAACACATGCCCGCGGAAATCGCGGGATGAGCAGAATTTGCTACATTTGAGTTGCCCGTGGAAATCGCGGGATGAGCAGGCAGAGGGTTAAGTCGAATTTCAAAAAATAATTTCATTCTCCTAATTTACAAAACTTCTAATTCGATACAGCAATTAAAACATTTTGTTTCTCTTTCTCTCCGCTGAAAGAGTCCTTTTACAGAAAAACCCCTCTTTTGCAATGCCGTTTCCCATTTGCCGCACACATGAGCCCACGATTTCGACACTTTAGTTTTTATTCCCCGTTCAGGAGAGCTGTTCTCACCTGTCCTCATTCCGTTCGATAGCATTTTACAGGTTTTTCGCTTGTAAAACTCGATCTCGCAGAGTTTTCCTTGACACAGTTTTACATCACTGCCGGACGACGACGTTCTCCCTCAACGAAAACTCTTCGTGATACAGATTTCTTGGCCAGCTATTAACAAAGGGTTTTTGATTACAATGATCTAATAGACAGCCGGAGAAGAATGGCTGGACGGAGCGGAATATACGCTATGTAGAACACGTTTGTCGGGGGAGTGGAGGCCTTGTATCATGCGATCCTGATGTCTGTGAATTCTTTAATTGTCCATTGTGTACGTCTCGTTTTAATGTTGTCAGACAAAGAAGAAAAGGGTGGATACTTTACACCGCTGATAGGTGATTTTGCTCCCTATTAAAACCCAGCCGCTCAAGAAAACACAATTTTTTTAAAAAAATTTAAAACAAGTTAACTCATTTTTTTTCAGTGCGTAGGATGGTTCAAATCATAAATCACATTTAATACAAATAAAAATTATAATTATACTCACAAAGAATTGAAAAAATTTTTATGGAAATTTTTTTTTGTTAGTTGGAACGTATACTATGAACACGAAGCACGATTATTTTCGAATTTAAAACAATTAACTCTTTTATTTCTCTACTGCGTAGGATGATTCTAATCATAAATCACATTTAATGCAAATAAAAATCATAACTATACCCATGAAGAATTGATAAATTTTCAGAGATAAAACTTTTGTTAATTAGAACATATACTAATATAATATTGAATTTATCAATAAAAATATTTCGAGTAATAAAGTAAATTGTAGAACGCTAATATTTTTTCCCGATACAGTTTACCAAAATACTTACTGAACATATTGATCTACTTTGCTCCCTGACAAAAGTTTTGCTAGAAATAATTAAAGTTATTAAAAACAAGAAATATTTATATACATATATACATATATATATATATATATATATATATATATATATATATATATATATATATATATATATATATATATATATGAAAACGTAAAATTATATATTTATTTTATAAAATATATTTTAATATATAATTTATAATATTATAAAATATATATTATATATTATAATAATTAATTTTATATATATTTTGTTAGAATTATTAGCCATTAATGTTTAATTTTATATATACATAATATATATAATTTCTATATTATATTATCTGTATATATATATATGTATATATATATATATATATATATATATATATATATATATATATATATATATATATATATATATATATATATATATATTATATATATACATGTGTGTGTATCGGTTGTTCAATTATATTTCTACTGTACAAAATATATCATAATGTTTATTATTTCAAAAAATTAAATCTTGTATCACTTTCTGAAATTACCTCCTGTTTACATTGAGTTAGAATTCATGTCTGATAATTTCTAACCTATTTAAGGTTTTAACTATACTTAATAGAATATTTTTTTACTTTTGTTTTTTTGTTTTTAATAACTTTAATTATTTCTAGCAAAATACTTGTTAGGGGGCAAAGTAGTTTAATATATTTGGTGAATTTTCTAGTAGACTGTACATAATTTATTACTTTTTTGCGAGGAGCAAAAGTGAATCTATCCTTTATTCTATATCAGATAAAACTGAATAAAATGTCACATGCATTGCATTTTTCAATTCCTATATAGATAATTGAATTTTAAAGTAAAGGGAGCATAATACTGAATATTTAACTTTATTATAAGGATTTCTTTTAGTACTCTGTTAAGTTAAATTGAATGTAAAACACTTTGCAGGTTTTACGTAAGTGTTCGAAGACATTACCAATGAATTTCTTAGATTTACAATTTTATATGATTTGATGAGACTTAGATCCTTTATGTTGTTATTGGAAAATCATGGGAAATGATGAAAAAAAAAGGTAAAATCTTGAATCAAATAACAAAGTTTTATTTGCAGTATTTCATTGAAATAACAAATGCTAAAACTAGCTTTTGAATACCTAATGATTCTTTTTTTCGTTCAATTGTTTCCCCACAATCTACATTTTTATCTGCTAAAGTAAGAATGTTTTGAAAATAGTTTTATAAAAATCATTTTAAAATTGCTTAAAACAAATCAAATGCTACCCAAAAGGTAACGATGTTTTATTTTAATTTTTAAAAGCTTATTAATTAGATATGTTTCGGAACTTTACACAAAATATAAATATTGTGACACATAAAAAATAACTAACTGATAGAATAGAATTTCATTAACTTGCTATAATTTATAACTTTGAAATCTCTGTAAAGCTGTGTAATTTTTATACGTTTGTAATTTCATGCACATATGTATATTTTTATGCGTCATACATGTATATATTTGGATGCATACATGAATACACGTATTTGAACAATCACATAATCAAAGGAAAAAAAGTTTTAAAATTAATATTAATGCTCGCCACTTCACTAAAAATAAACAGATACTTTATACTTATAAGTTTGCAAACACGAGTTCTAAAAAAAGTAACGGAATTATTAAACCCCATGTTTCAGATTTTAATCTCTTGCGATAAGCTTATGTCAACATTCCTGGCTTTTCATTTTCATCATCTTATCAGTTGGCTACGTGACAGACTTAAGTGAATCTCGACTTCTTCCCTAAGTACCGTTATTTAACCGGTTCGCTTTGGTGTGCTGCCAGTTCCTCGATGAAATTTAAGAAAGACAGCAGATGTCTTGCATTTAAAATAATAGATAAAGAGGCTATGCGCAGTGAAATCTAGAATAAACGAATGTGTAAATATATGGTAATTTAAAAGGATATTTTAGTTGAAGTAATCAAGCCATAATAGGCCTTAATTTGTATGACAAAAGGAATCATTAATGTATTTTTTTCAGTAATGATTCGAAAACTATCTGAATTTTAAAACTTATTTTTTGTTTATATTTATACTTATATTTATTATTTGTTGATTTATAATTGTAATTTGTTTATTTATAGTTGTAATTTGTTTATTTATAATTGTGTATTATTATTCTTAAGTGTTAGGAGACTTACATAAATCTAACTACTGTTCTATGTAACTTTATTACTCTTTAAAGAAAAAAGGACCTTGTTTTATACGCATGCTTAATTTTAGTACAATCAAACGTGATACAACTATTTCATAAAGCATTCTCATCATTAAAAATTCTTTTGTTAAAATATGTATTAAATAGCTAGTAGCTAATATGATTTAGGGTGATAACATTTATTTCTTAATAAAATGACATTTTTGAAGGTCTAGCATGTATTTCTTAACGTTTGCTTAGCGAATTCGTGACCGGCAATTTTTTTCAGTTTATAAAACTGCATACCGGCGAAATTAATAAAATTCTAAAGATGGCTGCCGCAAACTAGTATTGTTAAGGCAAGAATATTGATTTGATGGTAATAAATTTAAACATTAATGCATTGAAATATAAATATGCAACCTAAATAAAACAATGTAAATTGACACGAGTATCTGTTACATGTATGTCTCCCTTTCTTTATATGCAATATATCAAAATTATTTCATTTCAATACTTCCTTAAAAACCTCCTGTCTCCCATTCGAATATTTTAAAATCTATTTTCCCAGCCTCAAAATGTCTTAATCAAAGGAATGTCTTCGACTTAAAATTATTCCGATACATTTCCGAAAGGTTTCTATCCAACAGATGTAAATTTTCTGACCATTCAACATGTTTACAAGCTGTCGCCTGCAATGGCCGGTAAATCTTTTCTCCTTGCCTAAGAGTTAAATTCGCTGACTAAGTTTCTTGTCACTTCGGAAAATTCTATCTGTCTTCGCTCTCGGATACACCTCTGTTCGAGCAAAGTGTTTTTCGTGTTCTTTCTCTTGTCCGTAGTTGACTGGTAAAGATCTCTGTTTTAGCAGTTAAAGTTTAAGCTTCGCTACGAACTGTGCCTGCTCTTTTTACCAAAATGGCTCTACTATAATTTACTTAAATAATCTAGTTGCTGATTAGGGTTTTCCTTGCCCAGTAGCCGGGCAAGTAAGAACAATAAGAGCTACATAATTAATGTGTCCAGAAGTTGTATAATTAATGGATTACATATAAATGTATATGTATATATATATATGTACATATATACACACACACATATATATATATGCGCGTATATATATGTATATATATATATATATTTATAAATATACACATACACACACATATATATGTGAGTGTGTTATACGTTATACACACATTATATATTATACATTACATATCACATTATATACACATATTTGCACATTATATGTACATATACACACACATATATGCGTGTGTATATATATAAATATATATATATATATGTATATTTACATATATATATATATATATATATATATATATATATATATATATAAATATATATATATATATGTATATTTACATATATATATATATATATATATATATATATATATATATATATATATATATATATATATTTTACACACAGATACACATACATCTATATATATATATACACACATTATATATTACATTATATATATACATATACATATATATATATATATATATATATATATATATATATATATATATATATGTTTGTGTGTCTTAAGCACGCATCTCTTCGTGCAAGCTTAATTATTACGGATAAAACACATCCCGGATTTTTTAAATTCAATTCCTTGAAACACGCAAATATTTTCTAAAAAAAAAAAAAAAAGCGTAATTGTGTCACAGAACTTAGCATATTTCATCTGTGAACAACTAGGTTCAACGCAGGTTGAGTGTCAAACACGTTAACGCAATATATCGCCCCAGGTAAAACAAGTCTTCCGTTATGATGTATTTTATTGGATAATCAATAGAATTTTTAGGCGAGATGCTAAAAATAATCCTGCTCTTCCGAAAATAGCTTAGTCTAACATTTGATATTTAAATTCGGAAAGGTTACTCCGACTTACCGGAGATGGCTTCTTTTAATTAGCGGGAAGATGTTTTATGTTAAGGGCACCACCTTGAACCACTTAAAGTGGAAAAAAATTATCATATCTTTTTAATTATAATCGCAAATATAAGGTATTTTAATTTTTGTTCCCTATTTTTTATATGATTAATTTTATACTGAATTTACTTTGTTTCTAAAATAAAAAAACCCTTTTTTTATAAAGTTAAAAATGAGAGCTTGTATCAAAATTTGTAACATTTTCTGACACACTGTGCTTAAGCTTACAATAACACAAACTTCTTTAATAAGTTTCATTAATAATATTTGCTTTTCTTACAAATAAAAACTATTATGTATAATTCTTTCTTAGTTAAATATTTAAAAAGCATGAGAAATATTACACCAAGGAATCGAATTTTCGAAAAAGCTAAAATAATATTCAACCCCTTACCTGTGACGTTCGAACTCAGTTCGGGTAACGCAAATGCACCAATTTTGGAATGCCCGACCAGAGTTCGGGAAGATAAAAAACGGTACTTCAGTTTCTTGAAGCTCAAAATCGGTTCGTTCAATGAATGATATTTAATTTGCCATTTTTCCAATAGATAGAGATACTTTCCCTCGAAAATTTCGGCAGTTTCGCGCCATTTGTCGCCAATACTCAGATACTGCCGATTGGATAATAATTGGTCAGAGTGCTGGCCTTCGGTACCAGAGTTCGTGGGTTTGAATCCCACTTTAGCATGGATGTTCGTAGTCGTTCGGAATCGGTTTTAAGCTGTAGGTCCCAGTCTCATTAGCCCTCGTGTTTCAAATTAGTAGACCGTAGTACTCCAAACCTACCAAAATCGGATACTGTAAAAGATTTGTGAAATTCAAAGAAATCTGAGGGACATGGAATTCATGTGAGTTGATAGAGATAATAATATTATTGTATTAGTTTATTATATTTATCTAAAAAATTATGTTATTTGATTTATTTTATTATAATTTGAGCAAAAATTACTGCAATCCATTAACATTTCCCATATATGTGAAAATATTGTTATCTCGAAAAGTTCTATCAAAAAGTTTGTTACTGTTGTAAAATAATAGTTATCTCGTTTAAAATTTTTTAATCTAGCATTTTGATGATAATAACGAACAAAATTTTAAAACAAAATTCCATTTTTGGCACTTTTTTCAAATATATTCCACAGGCAAGGGGTTAAAATCTTCATTTCAAATATTATAAATTCTAAATGAATAAAACAATAACGAAAAAAGTAGGTAGAGGTTCATCGTAGATCTATCCCGTATTTGAAATCAATATGTGCAATAGTTCATTCTCAGTGTGCGCAATTTGAAAGACACTATTTTCAGAAAAATGCATTTAAGTTTTTTATAGTTTACTTTAAAACTATGATATTAAATGAAAGATTGTACAGTTTTGCAGGTTATAATTTGATTATTTCAATTGGGTTTGTATCAAACGATTCAAAAGTCTACAGAGATTTTTAAAATGTAAAAATGAAAAAATGAAGGTTTAAAGGTGATCTGGACCTGATGATCGATTTATTTTGTATAAGAGGAATTTTTTATAAGAGGAAAAAAATATCATTCCTTAAGCAATAAGAATTGTTTTATATTAATATCCAATTTTTTAAAATATTTTAAGTAATTTTGTTACTTTTCTATTGATTTTTTTTCCTAATGTATTTATTATAACAGAATTGTTTATGTTAAGAAGTTTATTTTAAATTAAACTGACTTCTTTAAATAATACTTAATTTTCACCGAATTTTAATCTGGAAAAATATTTAAAACCACCTCCAACATCTAATGATTTTAATTTGGGGAAGATGATGGATTTTTCAAAAGCATTTGAAAAAATTATTAACTGGAATTATGAAACTTTGTACACATATGCACTGAAGTATATATATTTTTAAGTATTTGTAAAAATATTTTTTCATTTTTAAATTCTCTGAGCGAATTAATCTTTTATTTTTCCTATTTTTACTCTATTATTACTTATAAATTTCTTTTGAACATCTTTGGTGTTATTTTGAATAATTAATTTATGCGAAATATTTTGATGCTACAGAATTGTACCTTAAAGTTAAGTGACAACATTGTCTGGTATTCTGAATTTCAGTGGCATTCTATTTATTTGTCTCATCCCAAAATCCATGTAATATAGCAAAGGCAAACCGTCTATTCAAATTATAGTCTTTTTGCCTTAATAAAAGAAGTATTTCTCGAAAATATTCTATTTGTGTCAGATACATTTCAAGTAATGTAAAAGAAAACTATAAGGCTAAATAATATTTATACATTAATGTTTCATAATCTTGAAATATGTCACTAATGAAGAAAATAAAATAATATAAAAGGACTAAAAATAGTTAATACATTTTTTTTATTTAATGAACATTCTAATTTAAAAAACGGCGTCAAAGCATTTCATTCTATCACAGTTTTTTAAAACATAATATTTGTTATCAACACAAATATTTTATATCAGACGTTCGTTTTTTACATGTTAGAAAGTTATATAAGGGATTTCATGATTTTTGGTGTATAACTGCACAGGCACTATCAGGTGAAGTTTAAAATTCCTTACATCACCTCTATTATCTTACGAAAGAAGTCACTTCCAGGCTTACGGGTACCTGAGTACTGCTTCAACCTAAAAGGATTTTAATCCTTAAATTTATTTTCTTTTTTTAAGATAAGCCACATTTGACTGGCAAACTAATTGTGGATTTTGAAAACTTCCTCGATCGCTGTAGTGGAACACATCTCCCTCTTGACAGGAAAGTGAAAGTAGAAGTGGTTATTCTGTTGTTTAAAAGTTTTGTTCAATGAGGCTGAAAGTATGCGCTCTGAGATTTTATTGTTGACAGAGTAAATCCTTTTTTAACATGCCTGAGAAAGAACCGTGCGGCTTATACGCAATTTGCCGGTTGTTTTGAAACTTTTGGGGTTTTATCAAGTTTTACTCTTGCCACCTGTGCGTATTGAGTCTTCTTCCAGAATTGCAAATAATTGTATTTACTTGAAATAATAGCTAAAGATCCATTTATGAAATTATGCAGTGACTGTGACCTTTACGAACATAATCTGACCTTTACAAGAAATTAAATAATAAAGAGAATTAACTATTTAAAGAGTTAAATTTTGTATTACCTATAAATACAGAAGAATATTTTTTTAAAAAAAGTTAAAATAAATCTACAGTAATTAATTTTCAGTTAATATGTAATGACAGCATTTTGAGTCATATTCTAAATGTTTTGTAAGCTAATAAGCAAACCTGACTTTTATAAAGCTAAGAATAATTACTTTATATAGTTCTATAGTTCTTTCTATAGTTCTTTTTGAATTACTTACAAATTCATAAGAATATTTTTTAAAAGAAGATAAAATAAATCTACAGTAGTTAATTTTCAGTTAACACATAATGACAATATTTTGAGTCATATTCTAAATGTTTTGTAAGCTAATAAGCTTACCTGATTTTTATAAAGCTAAGAATAATTACTTTATATAGTTCTATAGTTCTTTATATAACTCTTTTTGCATTACCTACAAATTCGTAAGAATATTTTTTTAAAAAGATAAAATAAATCTACAGTAATTAAATTTCAGTTAACACATAATGGCAGCATTCTGAGTCATATTCTAAATGTTTTGTAAGCTAATAAGCAGACCTGACTTTTATAAAGCTAAGAACAATTACTTTATATATTTCTATAGTTCTTTATATAGTTCTTTTTTTATTACCTACAAATTCATAAGAATATTTTTTAAAAAAAGATAAAATCAATCTACAGTAATTGATTTTCAGTTAACACATAATGACAGCATTTTGAGTCATATTCTAAATGTTTTGTAAGTTAATAAGCAGACCTGACTTTTATAAAGCTAAGAATAATTACTTTATATATTTCTATAGTTCTTTATATAGTTCTTTTTGCATTACCTACGAATTCATAAGAATATTTTTAAAAGAAGATAAAATCAATCTAAAGTAATTAATTTTCAGTTAACACATAATGACAGCATTTTGAGTCATATTCTAAATGTTTTGTAAGCTAATAAGCAGACCTGACTTTTATAAAGCTAAGAATAATTACCGTATATAGTTCTATAGTTCTTTATATAATTTTTTTTGCATTACCTACAAATTCACAAAAATATTTTTAAAAGATAAAATAAATCTACAGTAATTAATTTTCAATTAACTCATAATGACAGCATTTTGAGTCATATTCTCAATGTTTTGTAAGCTAATACGAGTACCTGACTTTTATAAAGCTAAGAATAATTACTTTATATAGTTCTAATCGTATACTTAATTCTCTGACGTAACTATGAAGATAATGCAACAGAAGTTAGGAATGTGTTCAAATTGTTTAATCGAAATACAAAATAAACCTTTGTCGTAATCCAACGCAATATGTCCCTAAAAGAAAGCAACACAAAATACGATAAAAATATTAATATATTACTCATTTCCAAGCTGCGAATATAGTGTACAATACTATAGTCACGTTCATTAAACTAAAGTTAATTTAATATAGTTATCATATTAACAACATATCAAAACAATTAAATACGGCAATTTCAAAAAGCTGAGAATTTAATCATAGAAACAATTACCTCTTTTTGTATATAAAATAACACACAACATTAAATAATATTAAATTTTCTGCTACAAAAAATAAATTATCGCGTTTTAGAAAAACAGAAATAAACTTTCATGATTTCCTTAAATGAAGTATCAACAATGAACATATAGAAGCAAAAGAAATTCTAACCACGTCAATTAAGAATGCCCAGGGGTGTGTGTGAAATTTAGGAAAGGATGTATAAATGTGACCTGATTCTGATTGCCTTATTCCGAATAAAATGGATTCAAGAAATTTTCATACTGCATATATCTAAATTATATAATTTTATAGTATAAAGAAAAATTAAATTTATGCATGTGAAAAGGATACTAAATTTGAAGGTTTTAAGTATGGTACAACAAATAAAAAAATATATAAAGTACATGCTAAGTATAAATCAAAGCATATAATTATATATTGAAAATTGCGGTCAAAATAATTAAAATAATTTCATAAAACACTTACCTTTAAATTAAAACCAAAACATATACATAAATTTAAACATAATTAAAAAATTAGGATAAATACTAAAAATTTAATAAGAAAATTATTTAAATTATGTTCACATTTTTCAATTATAAAAAAAACATATATAAAAAAATTAATATCTTTTCTTTTTTGAATGCTGAACATTATTCTATGAATACGTGGTTAAAATTTTAAAAATTTAGCATATCTAGGTTTTACATAACAGTGTGCGTAAATTCTAAAATTAGGAAGTTCAGGAAGCCCAAAATGTCAGTATCAATCAGAGTAGAGTACAAAGAACAGTATAAAAAGCATTATAACTCAAATAGTATGAAATTTTTAACGTTGTTTGTTGATATACGTGCAAAAGCGTTTAAAAATTTAAAAAATTTAAAAAATTAAAATTTGAATAAATCGAGTTTTCTTAGCTTTCTTATTCTGCTTAAAATTATAAGTTAGTAATATATATCAAAATATAACAGGAATAAATGCTATATTGTTAATAAGAAAAATATTTAAATATGTTTATATTTTTCAATTGTATAAAAAAAATATACATAAAAAATTAATATCCTTTTTTGCATTCTGAATTAAGAACTACGTGGTTAATATTTTAGAAATGTAGCATATCTAATTTTTACGTAACAATGTGCATAAATTCTAAAATTATGAAGTTGAAGAAGAACAAAGTCAGTTCATCAGAGTAGCGTGCAAAGAGCCGTATAAAAAGCATTATAACTCAAATAGTACGAACTTTTAATGTTTTTGTTATATACGTGCAAAAGCGTTTAAAAATTTAAAAAATTTAAAAAATTAAAATTTGAATAAATCGAGTTTTCTTAGCTTTCTTATTCTGCTTAAAATTATAAGTTAGTAATATATATCAAAATATAACAGGAATAGTCTCTTTATATATGAGTATAAATAATTATTAATAACTCTTTATTATGAGTATAAATAATGATATCAGGATATTTATCAAATCTTACTTACTTTTACTGAATTAGAACATTTTAACTATCTCTTAATACCATATATGAATCAAAAGGTCGTTCACCCACACCTATTGGGATGATTTGTTTTTATTCACATCTTTGAGA
>CM063510.1:4033469-4060969 GCA_032207245.1 Pardosa pseudoannulata | reverse complement strand
TACGATATATGATTCTCATGAAATGTCGTGAATTCTCGACATATATGGAGAATTTTACACAAAGACTTACACGAATAAGAATTAACTACATATTTTTGAATTTTCACAGGATTAACTATGCAGTTTTTTAATGATATGAGGAATTCAAGGGTAATTTAAAAAGTTCGAAATGTTCAAAATTTCTAATTCACTAAGTTCGAACTAGATCATTTTGGCGATAATTTAAAAAAAACATTACTAAGATACTAGCATTTGAAAACATTTGCATTTCAACTTACTCTGATTTTGAAACTACAGTAGAACCTCTTTTTAACGACCCCGCGATACAACGACCCCTTCGTTAGAACGACCATCTTAAAAAGTCCCAATTATTTTACCATAGGAATAATGTTGATTCTGAATCATTACAACGACCCCAAGCGTATTATATCTCGTTAGAGCGACAGCCAGTTTTAGTCTGCAGCACTCATGAGCAAGTGGGCTATTTCAAAATTATTGTACTGTGGTGCAACTTCAAGAAACTTGTACGCCTCTCTTTGTGTTTGCTGAAAGGAGGGGAGGGGGCGTGACAAAAAGGGTAGAACTAAAGGCCAGAGGGAAGGGATAGGGATTAAGATATGGAATTAGTGATAATGAAAAATTCCCAAATGAACTTGCCACAGACGTCAATCTAAGACAATAATTCAGTAATGGAAATACAAATAAATAGAAGTGTTCTCTATGTACTGTGGCATCATTTCTTTGCTCATTTTTTTTTATTATTTTTTCAATTCGTTACAACGACCATATGATGTTGGCCCCACGGGGGACCGTTATACCGAGGCTCTACTGCATAATAAGATCCTATCTGCCATGTCCGGAATTAACCCTTCTTTGCAATTTTTTTTCTTTTATTGTGACATAAATCAGTGTGGTATAATTCATTCTCTAGATTAAAGGAAAAATGTTTAAAAAATTCTAATATTAATATATAATATACTAAATCTTATAATAGAAATTTTCATCATCATGCAAAGAAAGATTAAAGTATTGTCTGATATGCAAGGATGAACTGAACTTTTATACCTGCATGTACATTTTTTTTCCATAGTCTATTTCCCCATAATCTAAGTTATCTTTTGAAATGAGTTACAGATTATAGCACGCTTTCTACATCGAGTGATATTTATAGTAGTTTCAGAAAACCAGATATCAACTAAATTAAGGTCATGGCCTTATTAAAGTATTAATTTTTGACACTCTCTAATACGAAACAAGTCACACTTAATAAGGATACGTTTCACTGATTCACACTTTAGAAACTTTTGAGGTTTTTGTATTGCATGACTTGGTGCACAATGTGTTTTCAATAATTAATATATCATGCATGTTGATTTCTTATAACGTTTGCATGGCTTCAGAATTGTTTTATTTATAGTATAAATTATTTTAAACCATCTTCAAGGTTTCATGTCTATTACAGTTCATATTTTAAAGAATTGCTTACTTATCAACTAGAATGCACTTGAATATTTTCCTACTTAAGTGATTGATAGAGTCATATTTTTAAATGAAATGTAAAATCCTAGAACATAAAATTACTGATAGAAATATTACATTCACTGAAAAATCATTAATTATTTTCATTTGCTTGATGTTTTATACAGTATGAATAATATGTATTTCATGCCTGTTTGATAATTTCCTATATATCGCATAAATTTAAAAAAAATTTTTAAAAAAATTCATTGATGTTTTAATGTTGTTTTAAATATTTATGAAATTCTAATTCGAATAATATAATAGATCACTATGGGTGGTTGCAGTCATGGCCCATAAAAATACATCTTTTTAGTTTAAGACGTTTATTAACAGAACGTTGGAGGACGGATTCCCTCTTCATTATAGGGACAGGACAAACTGAGGGATCAGCTAGCATGAAGTTATAAGTAACAGGCCCTCAACACCTGGGTCAACATCTCAGTTTAAATCTGTGGGAAAATCTTTAGGGAAATCTGACTGCGATAACGTGCATCTCCTTTTTGTTTGGAAATTTCCTAAATTGTCCGCTAAGGTATTGTAGAATTATAATTGGCTATACCCCTTCTTAGAGGGCTTAAACTGTATCCACAGTAGTCAATTAAGGTTTAGGGGTTAAAAAGAAGACAGCAAAAGGACGCAGGAATTTTTGCCCTTGGTTTAAGATTTGAAAACCAAGAAATCAGAATTTTCTCGGGGTGTCTTAGGGGTTTTATACAAAATGCCTATTTTAGTGTCCCTATCTAGTTCTTCTCTAGTAATTCTCTTTTTGTTTGGAAATTACCTAAATTGACCCCTTCTTAGAGGGCGTAATCTGTAGCACCAGTGGTCAGTTTAGGTTAGGGGTTAAAAAGGGGAAAACAAAAGGACGCGGGAATTTTTGCCCTTGATTTAAGATTTGAAAATCCCTGAGAATTTTCTCAGGCTGTCTTGTTTTATACAATATGCTTACATTAGTTTCCCTATCTAGTTTACTTTTCCTTACATATATATATATATATATATATATATACACGCGTATAAAGTCATAAATAATTAGCTTATACTAACTAGTATGAGTGCAATTGCACATGGTTTTACGCCCCTGTAATGTTGTCTGAAATGAGCAAGGTTTATTAGTTCGTGATGAGGAATACAGTTAGCATTTTCGAAATGCGTTTGAATCGAAACCCTTTTTTTTTCCTGTTCGGGTACATCGTGAATCGTGACGCAACCTTTAAAACGCTCTGCAATACGGGCGTAAACCCCAACAGACACATGTGTTCCTTTATTGCTGAGCTATTTTTCTCGCTGCATAGATCGTTGAAGGTAGCCTATGATTATTGCATATTCGTTTTTGGTGTTCTTGTTTACGATTGTTTTGCTATTGTTCTACATTGCTCTTTTTTTATTTATGGTGTACGATTTGCTGTACTTGCTGGTGTCATTGGAGAGGCTTCAGGGTCGAGAGTCAAATTTGCAAATCACGCCGTTGAACTTCTCAGGAAACATCATCGGAGTAAGGAAAGCTATAAAAATTCCGTGGAAATTTCTTTCCTGGCGAGAAAAATGGCGTTTTCCATTTAACATAATACATGCCATTAATGATGAAGGGGCATTGTTCTCCGTCGCCGCTTCAGATCGAGACATCTCTTCTGTAGAATTCTCTAAAATCATTTAGTTGGAAGAAATACACTTTCCTGTTTGGAAAACGTTCTACAGAGTTATTTTCTTGTGAATGCGATAGTTTCTTTGTTATTTTCTGAGCACTGATATTCCAAATTTATTCAATTGGTAAAAGAATCGATTCATCTAGTTAATCGGTTTTATCTTTGTGTATAAGTTAAGGTCATTCCACTGGTCGCGTTCAGAAGTTACCTTCAGCTGATAAATTAAGTACCTGTGGTAAAATTATAATATATGAAGCTATAAATATGGACAATATTTCTGCACACAAAATCATGTTTTTAATGAATTATATGCTGTATTTGAATACAGTTTTCACTTTGCCACATAAGATACATTAGGAGGTATATGTAAAAAGATGTTCCTCGTGAAATTGCAATTGATTTAAAGATTGTTGACTTAATTAAAATATCGTTTTATAATACAAAAACACGAAATGAAAACACGAATGAACACGAATATTTAGCTAACAAAATATCATTCCGATAACAAAAAAACTACCAAATGAGATAAACTAATATTTTGAATTCAGTTCTCTTATTATTTATGCCTTAATTTTATTTTCCCCTACAGCAAGACTACAACAAACAATAAATACTGAAATCTAATAATTTAAAATCATGATTTCTTCAATTCATTTAAACATTTATATTCCGGAATTCAAGTATTTTTCAATGCGAGTTTCAATGAGCGAGAATTTTTCGAATATTTCAAAATGGTAATCCAAAGAGAAAAGCTTTTATATGGACTAATTGTGTCCAAAGGGACTGATGATGGTGCACTGATTAAGTATATTCACCAAAAATCCATATTTTTATAACTTTATACAGACCAATTGTATCCAAAAGGACGGATGATGGTGAACTGATTAAGTATATTCATCAAAAAACAATGTTTGTATGTCTTTATACTGACTAATTGTATCCAAAGAGACAAATGATGGTGCACTGATTAAGTATATTCACCAAATATCAATATTTGTATGCCTTTATTTGACTAAACCGTCCAAAGGGACGTATGAAGGTGCACTGATTAAGTATATTCCCCAAAATTCAATATTTGTATACCTTTACACAGACTAATTGTGTCCAAAAGAACAGATGATGGTGCACGGATAAAGTATAATCCACAAAAATCAATATTTGTATTTCCTCCAAAAATATTGCGAGAAAAAAAGAATGTGAAATCCAAACTTGCTTATGTCAGAAGCGTATGAACTTCAGAAGCCCTGATTTTAGTGATCTTGATGCCACAAATCCACTAAAATTGATCATATTTCATCCGTGTTATGATTCTATATGAAAAGAATTATTGTTGCGCATAATAATATAATTCGAAGGAATTCAAATTGGTATCTAGCTATTTTGGGAAGGAAAATTATGGCTGCTTGATTTCCATCTTCTCAGAGAATCCATATTCTTTTTTCTCTCCCGTAAAGCAAGACGCAAATCTAGATTTCAGCAGCCCTTGTGTCTGTTTCGTAGCTAGGTATTAGAATCCTAACTCATCGTTGGATCACAGAATACCAAACATGATGCTTTATTCTATTTCTAGTCATACTACTGATAAGATGTTGAAAGGAGATATGTGTCATTTGCTCCACCCATGGCGTTTAATCTTTATAACACGATTTCAGACTATAATAACCTGGAAAGGGTAGCGATGCTATTTCTAAGCAAAGATAATCTAGATTAAGATTTAAAACACGAGTTTTCTTCAAGTTGATGATTATGATTATTTTCAAGGCTTAAGTTATGCAAAAAATCTATTTGAGTATACACAATAATATTGGACTTCAATATCTTCCAGAAAAATTGTATTTGTATAAAATATAAATAGATATAAAGCTGTGAGAAACACAGCTACTAAATAAGTCTCGTATACACATAACATGCTGTCTTCCAGACAGTTAAAATTTCAGTACGTAAATATGCATAAATTATCTAATTTTTTAACCAACTTTTCGTATTTTATATTGAAATATATAAACAAATAGATAAATAAACAAATATATATATATATAGGTATAGATATATAGATATATATAATATATAAATATACATATATATAATATCATTTCCGAAAGGATAAATAAAAAGTTAATTTTAAATCTAAATTGATTTTTTTAATCAACCTCCCCGTTCTGTGGTTCCGCATCTACTGATGTAAAAACTAGTTTTTATTTGTCTAAACTTTTCTAGAATCTATGTAGTAGACAAGAATTTGGCTTCGTTTTCCCGTATATACCGTTATTTTTGTACCCACAAACAAACCATGTTGTTACACTGACCCGTACTGGTACGTGTCCCGCGCTCAAGTACCAATAGTCAGAAAACGTACTAGTACGTGACCCGCGCTCAAGTATGAATTGTCAGAAAACGTACTAGTACGTGACCCGCGATCAAGTATCAATCGTCAGAAAACTTACTAGTATATGTCCCGCGCTCAAGTATCAATCGTCAGATACGTGTCCCGCATACAATGTGTTAATATAAGTCTTAGTTGTTATCGTAAGCATTTTATGGAAAAATAATAAGAAAAAATTATAATTATTAAAATAATGTTTTTTTGAGTACAAAATATGTATAATACTTTTATTTAATAAAGGATAACTTTCGCTGTTCAAAATATATTAATTTTAAATAATTTGTATTCTGTACTTTTCAAGTTAAGTAGTCTATAGATTTTGAAGGTATAAGACGGCTAGAAATGCACCTGAAACATTTTAAATATTTATAAAATTTAAAAATTTTTGTTTTAAAAGCTGTTTAAAGTCGTTATTAATCGTAACTGAAAAATTGTCTGGTGCTGTAATAATTACATTAATTACTAAATGATAGACACGTACACCCACTTTGATTCTTATTCTTAGTCGGTTATCACGATTGCAGACATAAATATCAAATATTCAGAAAAATTTCACTCAACTAAAAGTCCACTGAAGCCTTAAGAGATGATATATATATATATATATATATATATATTTTTTATTAAAACAGGCTAAATCACTTTATCTCTTATTTCGAATGAACTTTGCTTGCGAGATCTTCACTTTCGTAATGCATTCAAAACCGAAACAGATGTTTCTACTCCGCATATACCGTAATTTCACTGTCTGCGTGGGCCGTTCGCATCTAGTTACCCCCTCACTTCCCCATTTTGACAACCTTCAGACGTGGGACTGAATCCTGAAGGCCGTCGTCAGACCGAGTAGGTTTCTCACATCGTTATCGTTTCTTCATCCACCCTGCATGAATATCCCACTGTGTCCCACACGTAGCGTATCCACGCGTAGGTACCCAAAACAGTTTCCGTTTCATCGCCTTGCGATGTTTTTCTTCTGAACCCACTGTTGTTGGTGAATTGATCCGGTATGGTTCCACCCATCCCCAAATTGGACACTCTCACTTTTTGAATGATGGCTATATTTTCTCCCACGACTTGTCTGTCTTTTTAGAAAGGTGATGCGCAGTGATGAGTAACGGTTTATCTATTTACATCTGTAAGATTTCACTTTGGAAGAGGAGGTGACCTTTCTGCAGAGGTTTAAAGACATTTTGGTGAGCCGTGCCCTAAGATTCGCTTAACGCTGTACAAAATCTCCTTTTCCGAGATATTCTGCATTTTGAGTTCTGCTTGGCAAATATGCAAAACAGATATGTAAATCTTAGAATAAATACGTTACCAAATACCCATCTTAAGGTTGTCAAGTGGCTGATCATGCGGTTAAATTATTGGTTTACTTCAAGAAGAAATTTTACAATAGGATTCAATCTAGTCTTAAACATTTGAACGCCCTTATGTAATTTGTATGCATATCACTCTAATATCTTAGCATTTCGTGGCTGGCAAATTTTTGTGTTGTAATACTAAATACTGACAAAAATCAAAAATTTCTAAAGCTGGTTGTTGGAAACTTGTCTCATTAAGGCAAGGATACTTACTTTAATGATAACATGTTCTTATATTTAGAATTTTAATTTTATATTTTAATTTTTTAACCCATTAACGCCCAGCGTCCTCATTTGAGGACAGTCAAAAAATGGTTTGTAGAGTTTTTGTTTTCTTGAAACGATTCTTCCTTTTTAATAAAAAATATATATTAATCTTATGAATAATCTCCCAAGTTTTCAAATATGATCTCATCTATAATTTTGTCATTTCTATCGGCATTTTATGATTTTCAAGCTTAGAATAGGAACGTATTATGACCGGTATTTTGAATGTATACCGGTCAAAATCATAGCGAATAGCCATATCTGTAATAAGTCATCTCTTTTCAGTACTTTTCTCATATATGATATCAAATAAATCTCTCCTTTTTTTCAAAGACATCTTATTATGTTTTTAAATGACACCTCCTCACTATTGATGGCTTGATGTCATATTTGAAGGTGTTTAAATTTCATATTTTGTTTTACTTCCAGGTGTCTATAATATCTTCTATGTTAGGTATTTACTAATATATAGTCATCAGAAATATCCGGGCGTTAATAAGTTAAATTTATAAGTTTCTCTTATTGTTTATAGTTTAATCACAACTTTTTATTGTAATTGACTTTACATATAGAATTTGTCTATCTCAAATGGACCGTGCAAAATTATCTGTTCTCCTACCATAATATCAAACATTTCCCTTTATAAGTGTCGGGAATAAGTTTTCGTATCTTTTAAAGGTAACTGCATTGCATTTAGAATGCAATCAATGTAATATGTATTATTTGTTCAGCTCCAGGATCAATCACTATCGCGTTGTCTCTTGTTATTTATGATTTTTACATTATATTATCCCTGTTTCAAAATATCTCAATTGTATATATCCAGCCATATTTTTTCTGGTTATAAGTTATTTCTCCATAATGCAGTTATAAAATGCTGTTCACTATTACGGTGTATTTTTTTTTTTAGTTTCTTTCCTTTGTAGATAATCTGTACCTTTATTGCATAAAGCAATCGTGTACTTTCAGATCTAGTTTTTATTGTTCTAATTAAGGTGGTTAAAAAATGAGATGTTATTCAAGTATGTACAAAAGGTTATAACACTGTGTGAGAAAATATTTTCTCTGCATGTTAATTATTAACTGTTTGGAAATTATCTTTATTGAAAATAATATATGTTTATTCATTTTACATAAGATATGGCTATTTTTACTTATACGATTATTTTTGTTTCCTTGTCTGAAGTAAAAGAAATATTGGAATTGCAAAAAACTCCTGTTTTCATATTTCAATGAAAAATACATTGATATTTTGACCATGATTGTTTCAATTAGTACAAATTTCAGCATTATATCTATACTTGCTTACAAGGAAACTTTAAACCTTTAAATATCCATTATGATTACCTTTCAATAAATTTTAACTAGCTTCGTCGTAACGTCTGTACATTTAGACATATACATAACTCAACAGCAATTAAGTGTAGAATGTGGAAATTAAGAATTCCAGTTGTGTATATCCTATTTTTATTACTATTTGTGTTCTATATAGCGTAAATTCTCATTATAACAAATATTAAAATGGTACCTGTTACCACCAGATGGCAGTATTTCAGCTTTATTCATTGTTCAATTAATACATACGACTAATAATTGTTAATTGTAATTATACACATTGTTGACTTAATATTGTACAAATTTTTATGCTATTAAAATGAAATATGTATTTCTATTTTATTGCTATTTGTGCTGTATATAGCGTAAAGTCTCATTATAACAAATATTAAAATGGTACCTGTTACCACCAGATGGCAGTCTTTGAGCTTTATTCATTGTTCAATTAATATATACGACTAATAATCGTTAATTGCAATTATATAAACTGTTGAATTAATATTGTACAAATTTTTATGCTATTAAAATGAAATATTTTAGCAATTGTGTAACTATTCAATGTATTAAAGAATTAAAATTCCGTGTTACTTAGGAAGGGTTCAAATAAAATAAATCTAGATAAAGAGTATCAAAAAGTGCGTATAATTTACTAAGTATTCAAGGAAATCATGTGGTATTTGTTCTCATATGATTTTTTATAATATTTTGTTTTAGACTTACATTTAGACTTAATTTTCATAATAAGCATGCACAGAAAATATAAATAAAGAAGAAATATTAATTTGAACCTTCATTTTTCTTGAGCAATTGGCCTATGACAATTATTAAATGCAGAATGTACAAATTATGCTTTTTAAAATATATTAATTTTAAGTAACTTTTTCGTTGATACAAGGTAAATAGCTCAATAATTTAAAAAAGGTTAGGCAATTAAATATGCGCATCGAGTGAATAAAATACTTACAAAATTTACGTGAAAATTTTCTTTAATTATTATTAGTAGTAAATGCATTTTATATTGGGATTATAACCATATTCGTGATAGACCAGTACATTTAAAAAATCTTTTTGCTTCTTATTCTAAATCAGAATTCAATGTAGTTGAAATTTCAAATTTTTAGCCTCATTTCGTGCAACTAAAAATATAATATCTCTTTAAAGAAGCATTCGTTAGGCGGCTCTCTTATTGGTATTATTTTCTTTTTTGTGCGACGAGAAGAACCTAATTACTGTAATATGAATGATATGTGAGGAAAAAGTTTCAGAATCTTAAGTACTTAGTGACCCATCCTAACCTGCTATTTTTAAGAAGCAGATATTATAAAAAAATAAAAATAATAAAATAAAATTCAAGGAATGCAGCATGTGTTCTTAACCCGTCTTGTTTTGATTTCCTCCCGCAGACTGGCTCCATCGTCTGTTGACGACATGAAGAAGGCGGCTTGCAACTCCACTCAACCCACTCACGGGCGACGGTTATTGGTCGCCTACGGCGGGTAACAGAAACAAGGAATGTTCGCAACTGAGTCGTGGTTAGAACGAGCCCCGGTGAAACAGCGACTGGACGTGGAACTCGTCTCTCGGAACCAGAAACTAGAAAACCAGGCCTCGCTCCTTGTTGCCATCTCTGCCTCTGGGTTCTCACCGCGACCCGGCGGTATGCGGGAAACTCGACTTCGTGTTCCTTCTTTTTCTTCTCCCTGGCGTCATCAATAATTTTGTGATCCGTGATTCTGAACCTGATTAACCTTAAAAAAAATCCGGAGCAAGAGGAGCTCTTTTTCGTCCGATGGCTAGGAACCCTGCAGTTTGTTGTTTACAGATTTCCTCATTTCATCATTACTGCCGTCATTCATAACGTGGAATACATTTGTGGATTTTGTTTCTCTTTTACTTACCTTTGACCGTCTTTTTGCGTATGGATTATTTCAGCAGCGTGAAAGAAAACGAAAAAAAAATGTGAAAATGTGTGCATTGCCAGTGTGCGCGATACTTGTACTTCGATAGACGTTCACTACTAGAAACATCCTGCCAAATTCCGAGCTTAGAGATCAAAAGAAGAAATTTCTTTTTGGACGTGCGTATTTTTTCCAAAGGTCTTTTCTTCAATTAGCTAATCACGAGCATATTTGCAAAATACACCACACTGCCGTTGAGGAAGCATTTTGAACATCTTTTACTGAAGAATTTATAACTTTTCTATGTGGGCCATCGCACAAAATTTTTGCTAAAGGAAATTGCTTGCGTTTCAACGCATAAAAAAAAAGAATAAATACATAATTTTATGAAAATGATACACATTTTACACCAGTTTGAAAGTTTATAACTTAAATATTTTCAGTTTTATAATCAAAATCACATAGCATTTGGATGAGCATTATAAAAGGAATAGAAATTTTTATAGCAGCTTCTGTGTTACTTCATCACGAAATCCTCGATTGAAGATTGTGTTATACGTTTACATCCTTAAAAAATGGCATTTCGCGGTGGTAAGCGAAAAGATGTCAAAAAGCAGTCCTATTATGTGTGGTTTCTTGGTGCTAAAGAGAGCAAAGGGCTCAGGGGCGAGGAATATATCAGGCCCGTCCTCAAACATTTGGTGGATAAGGAGAGAGAGTTGGAACCTATGAAGGTAACTCTTCAGGTGAGCACAAAGGGTATCAAAATCATTCAGTATGTCCCTCGGAAAAACAACAAAGGCAAGACAGAACAGATCAAGCATTTTATTCCTCACCATGCCATAACGTGTGTAATGCAAGAATCGAAACCGAACGACGATGTCGTTTGTTGCATCTTGCTCATTTACAATCCGCTCACCAAGTGCCCAGTGCACGTTCACGCTTACAGGTGTGACTCTGTGGAAACTGCCACCACTCTTAGATCACAACTCCAAATACTAATAGATAGGCCGGAAAACCAGAAAAAGTTTAGAGAAATCGAAAACAGGCTAGCTGCTAAGGGGCTTCTACCATCAAGGTGTCTCAGCTCGGACGGAAGATCTACAAGGACAGATGGATCTGACCGAACAGAGGATTCATCTGGAGGTTAGTGCCCTTCCCTCGTTCGTTTTGTGTAGTTGCTTACATTTTAATTTTTTCTTCTGCGTTCCATTAACGAATGCATTTTTTATATACATATATTCACATGCTAATAGCATTTTGATTCTGTTAGTGCTTATCAATGTGCTAAATATTCCTAATGTACGCGAAAGAAAAAAAATTAATTATAACTCGCTGAAAGAGTAGTTTTTTTCTAAGTCCTTTGAAGGGGTAATTTAGGAAATGATTTAGTCTCAATAGCAGTGATAACTGGAGAGACACATATTATCACGGAATTAAAGAAAATAACATATTTAAAAAAACCATTAAAACTAAAAATTAAACTTTAAATGAACAACTAATTTTAATGTTATTTAAAGAAATAAAAAGTTTTTTCTACATAATTAAGATCAAAATTGTGTTCATATTAATAATTTTTAATTAATTATAAGCTACCAAATTAGTTATAAGCTACTGTTCATATTAATAATCTTTTACGACTTTAAAAAGATTCGCACAAACCGGGATTAAGAAAATTTTTCATTATATGGACATTTTTATTTTTGATCTCATCTAGATAAAATTTACAGCTACGTCAATTAAAAAAATATTTTTGACCAAAACACATATTTAAAATTCAAAACAACTGATACTTTTTTAAGATATTTATATCAATTTTTAAAGTACTTTTTAGTAATTATTTTATTTCAATACCAATTTTAATTTCTTTTCAAGCACTGTTAAGTTCATTAAATTTAATATAAAACAATATACATATACATATAAATATTAATAATACTATTAATAATATTATTAATATTAACAATATACATATTAATAATTTTTTCCCGACTCTAAAAAATATATTTTTGATCAAGACACATATTTAAAATTCAAAACAGTTGATGCATTTTTAGAATATTCATATTAATTTTTACAGTACTATTTAGTAATTATTTTATTTGGATAACAATATTAATTTCCTTCCAACTACTGATAAGTTCAATAAATTTAATACGAAACAAATACATAGTTTTTATTACATAATCTTCGATTATTTTATTCTGTTTTAATTAAAAGGTTTATTGACTTTTAAAGTACTATGAAAATAAACTAAATAATATTTAATGTATGTTATAAACGATAGAGATATATCTATCGGTTCTGAATGATAAATGAATAATAAATAAAAGCTTAATTAAAGGTATAAAATTATAACAAGTTTATAGATATTTTCAATTTTAAAAATATTTGGAATAACAAATAAAGAATCATGAAATCTTTATTATTACTCCGTTTTATTTCCTGTTCTTAACAAACATGATGACACGGCGCTGTCACGTGTTTTCTTATCCATGGTAAATTAAGAATAAACACGGTCATGTTTGAAGTTAGTAATTGAACTGCAGTTCTTGTAGATAAGCATTCCGGACAACAAATAAACTGTCGTGCATTTAAATGCCTAGTGAATAAGTGACACACATACAAAGCATTCAAAATGCGACTAAAAGACCTCGAATTCCTACCGTTGCCTGAAGCTTTTCACGTAGCTAAGCAGCTTACGTGTGGAACCCCGGCCAGATAAATCCCCAGGCCGCATACTCACAATTATTAAGGCGTGAAAAATTTTGACTCCTATTGTCTTAAACTATTAAAGCTTTTTTTTTCCTGTAATGCAAGTGATGTGTTGTATTTTTAGTCGTAATAAAGTAAACAAAGAGAGTTTATATAGAAAGAAATTCCTGTATTTTTAGCTTGTTAGTCATAAGGGAAGAAGACTAATCCCTGTTAAGTCTCCTTGCTGCTTAATACCCATCTTCTTTAAACGCTATTAATAAAGATACTAAACCAGAATAGCTAAATATATTAGTGAATATGTAAAATTAATGAGATCATGTTTATTTCACCGTTTTATCCTTATATATAAAATTCTTCAGAATAGGTAAATATATTAGTGAGTATGTAAAACTAATGAGATCATGTTTATTTCAATGTTTTAGTTTTATATATAAAATTCTTCAAAATACCTAAATATATTAGTGAATATGTAAAACTGATGAGATCATGTTTATTTCACTGTTTTACCTTTAAATAAAAAATTCTTCAAAATATCTAAATACATTAGAGAATGTGTAAAACTGATGAGATCATGTTTACTTCACTGTTTTAGCTTTATATATAAAATTCTTCAGAATACCTAAATATATTAGTGACTATGTAAAACTGATGAGATCATGTTTATTTCACTGTTTTACCTTTAAATATAAAATTCTTCAAAATATATAAATACATTAGAGAATGTGTAAAACTGATGAGATCATGTTTACTTCACTGTTTTAGTTTTATATATAAAATTCTTCAGAATAGATAAATATATTAGTGAATATATACAACTTATGAGATCGTGTTTATTTCACTGTTTTATCTTTATCTATAAAAATCTTCAGAATAGCTAAATATATTAGTGAGTAAGTAAAACTGATGAGACCATGATGATTTCACTGTTTTATCTTTATATATAAATTTTTCTATCCGTGTATTTGTAATAGAACTCCTCCTTTAAACGGCGGGACTAATTTTGATGAAATTTTGTTTATATAGTTAAGTTGATTCACCAATGGTTTAGATTCACAATTTGATCCGATAGAAAATGGGGGTTTTTTATTAAAAATCCAGAATTGCGCGCTTATTGAGATTATTATAATGCCACTTGAAACCCTTCACTGTTAACGTATCTCTGGCGCAGTGGTCAGCGCAACATTTTACAATTCTTGGATTTACAGCGTTAAAAAAGGACAACGTCTGTTGGGTCATCTAGTTTTCATGTATTTCTTTAAAATTGAAAGCTTAAAAGAAATATTTAGAAACAAAATTAAAACCAGAAAGTGAAATAGTACTTAATACTAATTATTATTTTGCTATTCATTTTTTAAAAATTATTATTCAACTATTTCTCAATTTAAATAGCAATGCTTTATCACTATATGTGACCTACTGTTGAGTTTACTTGCTATTTAATATCCAACATTCTACAACACTATTAATAGAGAAACTAAGTCAGAATTTATAATCTAATATATGAAACTATTAGAGATCGTATTGCTCTCATTTTTATACTTAGGAATTTTTTTTTATAAATTGAAGTATTAAAAAGAAATCTGAAAATAACGTATAAAACCTAATTTTAAACACGTAAACACTAGAAAAGCGGTGGCACGCATGTGGTCTAAAAAAACCGCAATTTGGTTTTATATATCTTACAGATTTGCACCACATTGATATAACATTAAATGCATAAACTCATTTTTTATTTAACTAAATTAATACACAAATCGTAAGTGCTATATAAAATATACAGAAAATGTAAAATGATTATAAATAAAGATTTTACAAAGTAATTGTTTCAAAATTTTATTCATAAAGTTAAAAGAAAACAAAATTGTTGATAAAAGTTCTTAAGTCAAACAATTAAAATTTTTCTTAAAGTTTGTTAAAGCCGTTCGCAGGAACTCTGTAATGTAATAATAAATCAACTTTGAACGATACTTCAATTTTGCAAAATTCTTTAAGAAGTTGTATTGTATTAGACGTAACATTAAATTCTGCGCTATTTTGACGTAATACTACGTGATAAATGCTACAAAATCTATTTTTTTAAGAATTTCTGTAAGCTTTAGAATTTATACCTAAAACGTTATTGCTATATAAAAAAATTCAGCATGTCTTTGTTATTAGAAAAAATTTCAATGCAGTTTTATTTTTCAAGTTTCTTTTTAACTGAATTTTAAATTTAAATTCCCATCTATACTGGCTTTTAAAAATAATCATAATTCTCTCGGAGTTATGATTTATTTTGGCGAAAACTAAAATTAGACGTAACATTAAATTCTGCGCTATCTTGACGTAATACTACGTGATAAATGCTACAAAAAATCTGTTTTTTTTAAATTTCTGTAAGCTTCAGAATTTATACCTAAAATATTACTATTATATAAAAAAAATCAAGATGTCTTTGTTATTAAAAAATTTTTCAACGCAGTTTTATTTTTAAAAATTCTCTTTAACTGAATTCTAAATTTATATTCCCCTCTATACTGGCTTGTAAAAAGGTTAATACTTATAATTCTCTGGGAGTTATGGTTTATTTTAGAAAAAACTAAAATTAGACGTAACATTAAATTCTGCGCTATTTTGACGTAATACTACGTGATAAATGCTACAAAAATCCGTTTTTAAGAATTTCTGTAATCTTCAGAATTTATACTAAAACATTATCCACTACATAATATTAGCTACATATATGAATGGATAGAGACATCCATATTAGATTCTTCATGAGTTAGGGTTAGCAAAATTCAAAGCGATTTAAAAACGTTCGAAACCCACCCCTTCCCCCTTTTCTAATCGTTTAATGTCATTATTTCAAGCTCTATTTTCCCCGGTTAAGAGAAGCGATGATTAAATTCATCAATTTATCACATTATAAATAGATGAAAATAACATTTTTATAGCATTATGACATCATCCCTTTAATCATCGCATTTAATCATTTCTTATTTTAAATTATTTAAATATCGTCTGCATTATTTTCATACGTTTTATCATTGAACTTAGATATTACGTAAATAATTTTCTTTTATATTTGGCTTAAATAATAGATTAGGTACATATGTGATAATTTTAAATTTAATCATCGATTATTTTTTGTTGCAATGAAAATTTTATCACCGGTATTAACAACAAATTCTTTTCATAAAAGTCTAGGAGTCTATTTCACGGACTAATAAATATCTAGCGTTTAAGTTATATATCTTTGAAAATTAAGAAGTTTGTTCGTTTGTGTGTTTGTTTTTTATACATAACCACACGGTTTGCAATCGATTCGCTAAATTTTGGACATCATTCATATATACCACCAAATAATCACTGTCAATATTAAAACCTCTGCTGTCCATCCTATCACGTAATATGACAAGATAAATTAAAGTTGGCAACTAACATGTGGTCAGTAAAGATAAACAAATTATTGAGCGTGTACCAGATAATTTTCAGCCAAAAAACAAACCATTTTTTTACCTGCCTCATAGGGTACTTTACAATTCTGGAAAATTAAAAATTTTACTGATCCCGTCATATGACGGGCTATATGCTAGTTTTTATATATAAAAATCAAGCATGTCTTTGTTGTTAAAAATGTCAATGGATTTTTAGTTTTAAAATTTCTTTTTAACTGAATTTTAAATTTAAATTCCCATCTATACTGGCTTGTTAAAGGTTAATAAGTCGATTTCATGCAGTAGGGCAAATTCTCAAATTATGACAATTCTGGCTTTAGTTTCAAACGGAAGGGCAGTTTACTGTTTGTCAATTGGCTGTTGTACACATTAAAATGAATGGAAAGGGCATTATATTAGTTCGTGACGTTGCGAGAAATTGCCTGATACTTATAATTCTCTTGGAGTTATGATTTATTTTGGCGTTACTCTCGAATTTTTGCTTTCACGCTCTTGAATCGTGGGATGCGGTCAGATTCATTCTTCGTCTACGAGGAAAATTTCTCAAATCACCAACAAGTTTTTATCTCACCTTGCACACACAAAAGTCACAGTTTTTCTAGTGAGTGGCTCTTTGTTATTTGCCCATACGTAAATAGTAACTGATGATCTTCATTCCCTGTGTTTTTTCACCGTAGCGGCACGTAACTGGTGACCATAACTGATGGTTGCTCTTTGCAGTCTAGCAAGGATTTGCTTCTAAATAAAGATGGAATCATAGCATGTTTGCCGGTACATTAACCAAGCAGCAACATTCTTATGACATAAATGTTATAGAGGCATGGTTGAGTTAATTACAAGCAATTCTGAGAAATGTGAATCACATGGATCACCGTCTGAGATCTCTAGTGTGACTGCAACGCGTTTAAAAAGTGATGAAACAACTTTTAGACGTGGGATTTTAAAGCTTTATCACACATCAACCTGGACATGTTGAAACAGCAAAATATTCAGACCACAATTCCTTTTACATATGGAGAATGTGCAGTTTTCTAATATGATATCTAAAATTTTTCAACTGATTAAAGCCCTTATCAAACATCCTTCTGAATGAAGATAAATTGTCTGAAAATATTTCGCTACTAGCAATAGCCCGTCATATGACGGGATTAGTAATTTTCCAATTTAATTTTCCAATTTGTTGTTAATACCGGTGATAAAATTTTCATTGTAACAAAAAATAATCCATGATTAAATTTAAAATTATAACATATATGTACCTAATCTTATATTTAAGCCAAATATAAAAGAAAATTATTTATGTAATAAGGCAATTTCGCGCAGTAGGGTACATCTCAACTTATGTCAATTCGGGATTTAGTTTCAAAAGGAAGGGCAGTTTATTGTTTGTCTATTGGCTATTGTGAACAGGAAAATGAATGGGAAGGGCATTACAGTAGTTCGTGACGTTGAGACAAATTGTTCTATCATATTATGGGTATATTCATAAATGTGTGGTATACCAACTACTTAAATAGGAATAGCAATTAGAATGAAATTATCATTTCCACTACACCCTGGAGGTAGACATAATTTGTTATTAATACCGGTGATAAAATTTTCAATGCAACAAAAAAAATCCATGATTAAATTTAAAATTATCACATATGTACCTAATCTATTATTTAAACCAAATATAAAAGAAAATTATTTACGTAATATCTAAGTTCAGTGATAAAACCTAGGAAAATAATGTAGATGATATTTAAATAATTTAAAATTAGAAATGATTAAAGAAATAACGTCATAATGCTAGAAAAAATGTCACTTTTACCTATTTATTATCTGATAAATTGATAAATTTAATCGGCTGCTCTTAACCAGGGCAAACACGACTTGAAATAATGGCATTAAACGCTCTAAAAGGAGGGAAGAGGTGGATTTCGAACGTTTTAGGGGATAAGTAAATAATCTTATTCACTTTGTATTCTAAAACTAAAAATGTTTACTTGTCCTTGTGTACCATTCACAGAGATGTTTACAAAACAATGAAAGTAAATACATACATACAGCTATTTTTTTTTTGTATGCTTATCTAATTAAAACATATACTTATTGATATAATTTCTGCATTTATACGCTTTTATTTACGATGTGCAGTGGATTGTTGATAAAATGTTTTGGTTTGATGTAGAAGGTAAAAGGTCACTGAGCATTGCTCTAAATTACATAATATAATTTTTGTACACAATTGAAAAATCTGTATGTAAGGCATATATGAATCAAATGGTGCGTTAAATAAATGTAGCGTAAAATGTATCTTACTCAAACGATGGTCTACATGCATACTAATACATTTACTGAAATTATATTAACAATTTAGAAATTTGTATCTATACAAAAATCTTTTCTCTATCCAACAAATAATTTTTCTCATCGGTTTAATAAAAATTCATTGAACAGAAAAAAGGAATTTTCATTAGCATATTGCAAAACCAAATACATGTATTTGACTATCGTGAAATACCGAATATATGTTATTGTCAAAAGTAAATAAATTGCTCCTTCGCACAAATATTAAATATTCATAATGTTTTTTAATCGAACATTTTATGTAAACAGCTTAAAAGTCACTGACAATAAATATAATAAATGAAATATAATATTTGCATCTTTAAAAAAATCTTTATTGTATACTACAAATATTTTTCTCGTCGTTTAGTTTTCTTTATATAAGAATTCATTAAACAGAGCAAAGAAATTTCCATTCGCATATTCCAAAACCAAATACCTAAATTTGACTATCATAAAGGATTTTTTTCATCGCTTTAAAAAAATTCATCGAACAGAAAAAGAAATTTCCATTAGAATATTGCAAAACCAAATACATGTGTTTGACTATCGTGAAATACCGAAGATATGTTATTGTCAAGAGTAAATAAATTACTCCTTAAAACAAATATGAAATAATCCTAATGTTTTTTATCGAACAATTCATGTAAACAGCTTAAAAGTCAATCACATGAAATATAATAAATGAAATATAGTATTTGCATCTTAAAAAAAAACTTTATTGTATGCTACAAAAAAAAATTTTTTTTGTCGTTTGCTCTTCTATATATAAGAATTCATTAACACTAGATTTACGGATGTTGATCATATACCTATTTTCACTGAAATGAGCCAATTTCACTCATACATGAAAATAGAAGTTTTTTGCAAAGAAATAGTTCCAAATTAATTTAAATGAAATGTTTATTATCAAGAAATTCACGGAAAACTTTTTTTACATATAAAATCTGTTTTCGAAACACATTTTCCGCAAACATTTCTATTACATTTAGCACAATGGTTTCTACATCTGTTTCTTTTGCATGATTGTTGAACTTGACAATTCTTCCGTGCGTCAGTAGCATGAATTTCTGTCATTGGAATGGAAGTGTTCTCGACTTCTTCTCTATATTTACTTTATACTATACTTTATATTCTTTATACTATATTTATTAATATATTTATTTATTTTCATATACATACTATGAGCCAAATTGGCTCACAACCGTGAAAATAGGTATACCACATTTGATAATGCGAAATGAAGGGGTCTGTGGGGAAGAGGAATGAAAGCTTACATATATTTTTCTACTTAACTAAAAACCAACGTATGTTTTTGAAAAGTGATATTAAAGTTTTATATATATATATATATATATATATATATATATATATATATATATTATATATATATATATATATATATATATATATATATTGATCAAATTTTTAATGAGTCAAATTGGCTCGGTCCGTAAATCTAGTGTTAAACAGAGCAAAGAAATTTCCATTCGCATATTCTAAAACCAAATATCTAAGTTTGACTACCGTAAAGGGTCGAAGGTACGTCATTGTCAAAGGTGAATATATTCCTCTTTAGTGAACACGGATATGAAATATTCATAATGTTTTTTATTCTGACTTCTTTATAAAAAATATCTTAAATGAGTATGACTTGCATTGACCAGAAATATAATAAGAAGACAGGGTATCAAGTTATATTAACAATTTAGAAATTTGTATCTTTACAAAAATCTTTTCTCTATTCAACAAATAATTTTTCTCATCGCTTTAAAAAAATTCATCTAACAAAAAAAAGAAATTTCCATTAGCATATTGCAAAACCAAATACATGTGTTTGACTATCGTGAAATACCGAAGATATGTTGTTGTCAAAAGTCAATAAATTGATCTAGCACAAATATGAAATATTCATAATGATTTTAATCGAACATTTATGTAAAGAGCTTCAAAGTCACTGACAGGAAATATAATAAACTAGCATATAATCCGTCAAATGACGGAATCAGTACAATTTTTAATTTTCCGGAATTTTAAAATACCCTATGAGGCAGGTAAAAAAAATGGTTTGTTTTCGGCTGAGAATTATCTCGCAACAAAAAATAATCGATGATTAATTTAAAATTATCACTATGTACCTAATCTATTATTTAAGCCAAATATAACATAAAATTATTTACGTAATATCTAAGTTCAGTGATAAAATGTATGAAAATAATGCAGACGATATTTAAATAATTTAAAATAAGAAATGATTAAATGACATGGTTAAAGAAATGAAGTCACAATGCTAGAAAAAATGTTATTTTTACCTATTTATTATGTGATAAATTGATAAATTTAATCGCCTGCTCTTAACCGGGGAAAATAGGACGTGAAATAATGGCATTAAATGTTCGAAGAAAGGGGAAGGAGTGGATTTCGAACGTATTAAAGATGACAGTATTTTTTGCTGTGATATGAAGCATGTTTATATCTACGAAAGCTCTTACTTAAATAACAATAAACAGCCAAGTCGCCAAGTATGAGTGCTATTACATATTTCAACAAGGATCGATTTTAAAATGTCACATTACAATCGTATTATGATTTACTCATATACTTTACGATGTAGTTGTGAATTTATAACTCTTTGGTATGTTTCATTTAAATCAGATACGAAACACTGTATATTTAAAAGTACCAAGCAAACTGAAATGCTAGAAAAAATAATTTCATATGATATTCATATGAATATTCATCGGATACTCTAGTGGAGAATTTTTTCATGATCACAATACTTTCTAAACGTAAAAATGAAATATCACTGATATACAATAAATACTAAATCTGATTGAAATACTTACATACTTAATTTCATAAACATTGTTAAAAGTCAGAGAAATAGTTGTGGATTTATAACTCTTTGGTATGTTTTAGTTAAATCAGATACGAAACACTGCACATTTAAATGTCCGAAGCAAACTGAAAGGCTAGAAAATATGAGTATTCATCGGATACTCTAGTGGAGAATTTTTTCATGATCGCAACACTTTCTAAACGTAAAAATGAAATATCACTGATATACAATAAGAACTAAATATGGTTGAAGTATTTACATATTTAATTTCATAAACATTTCTAAAAGTCAAAGTAGTAGTTGTGAATTTATAACTCTTTTCGTATGATTTAGTTAAATCAAATACGAAACACTGCACATTTAAAAGTCCGAAGCAAACTGAAATGCTAGAAAAGATAATTTCATATGATATTCATATGAGTATTCATCGGATACTCTAGTGGAGAATTTTTTCATGATCACAATACTTTCTAAACGTAAAAAATGAAATATCACTGATATACAATAAATACTAAATCTGACTGAAATACTTACATACTTAATTTCATAAATATTTTTAAAAGTCAGAGAAATAGTTGTGAATTTATAACTCTTTTCGTATGATTTAGTTAAATCAAATACGAAACACTGCATATTAAAAAGTCCGAAGCAAACTGAAATGCTAGAAAAGATAATTTCATATGATATTCATATGAGTATTCATCGGATACTCTAGTGGAGAATTTTTTCATGATCACAATACTTTCTAAACGTAAAAATGAAATATCACTGATATACAATAAATACTAAATCTGACTGAAATACTTACATACGTAATTTCATAAACATTGTTAAAAGTCAGAGAAATAGTTGTGGATTTATAACTCTTTGGTTTGTTTTAGTTAAATCATATACGAAACACTGCACATTTAAAAGTCCGAAGCAAACTGAAAAGCTAGAAAAGATAATTTAAGCGCAGGAAGGGGGCATGAAATATCTCTCGGTGAGATCAAATTTAAACCGGGGTATTGGTATCATTTAGTCTACTCCTTCCGAAATGTGTTCCGTGAAATTTTCATTACAACTAGATCCAATCTTGGAGAAAACCTAGCATTGAGCGTCCAACTGAAGTGCAGAACCATTAAGAAGTAATGCATTACTTCGCCTTGATTCAAAGTTACAATATCATTCTGATTCGCTTCAACGAATTTAATGTTTTTTCTCGCTAGACTGGGGATTTTTATTCCTATCCTGCTATCGAGAACGAAACAATCGTTAAATTGTCTTCTTTTATTTTTTTAGACTTTCAGTTGGGGGGAAAGTTGGAAATGCGCTGCGCCTTTTCTCTTTTTTTTTTTTTTTTTTTTTTTTTTCCCGATTACTGTAGTGCTATTACAAACTTTTTCTGTGCTCTGGTTGAGTAGAGATTCTATTCGAGCTGCTAAAGATTTAGGAGTTAATGATTTCCCAGGTAGTGATTCCATATCACTTTAAAACATTTACTATCCTTGCAGATGTTGCTTCTAAAGAATTCGGTCGAATGCGGGTATGTCTGATATCCTTGAACGAGATTTATACGTGAGACGAAACCTCCTAAAATAAAACAGAAATGTAAAATATCATATATATATATATATATATGTATAAATGAATATAAATATATATGAAAATATATAAAATTAAAATATATTCATTTATATATGCATATATACATATATATATATATATATACATATATACATACATATATACGTATATACATATATATATATATATATATATATATATATACATATATATATATATACATATATATATATATATATGTATATATATGTATATATATATATATGTATATATATACATATCTATATATATATTTATATCTATGTATTTATATATATATATATATATATATATATATATATATATGTATATATATATACATATATATATACATATGTATATACATATATATACATATATATACGTATATATATATAAGTATATATATATACATATATATATATATATATACATATATATATACATATATACTTATACATATATATACATATATATACATATATACATGTACATATATACATACATTTATATATATACATATATATATACATACATATATATATATAATATACATATATATACATATATATACATATATATATATATATGTTTTAACGTTTTCCCCGTTAGACTATATCGGAAAACAGGTTCTTTTCATATATGTGTGTGTGTGTGTGTGCATGTATGGTATATATGTACTTATGTGTGAGATATTTCTTGTGAGGCAACGCTTTAGAAAGCAGGTTAAATTACTGGTTTTAAGATTAAACTTTTAAATCGCAAGACTTATTTTTTTTATCGGAACTATGTAAACTCTGTAAACTCACATGCAGTAAATATTTAAATACTGTAATCTGTCTGAAAAGAACCTGTTTTCCGATCTAGTCTAACGGGGAAAACTTTAAAACCTTCAATCGCAAAAAGAACTGAAACTAACTTGAATTTCTGTGGTTTAATTTCGGCAATTCAAGCTTTTCATAAAGTGTTACTTTTTCTTGACCTGGATTTTTCCAACTGGTTTGTTTAAATTATTTCTTGGAGAAATAATCAGAAAATAATGCGTTGTAATAGTTATTGCCGTTATAGGAAACAAACCGTTTTATGGCGATATTGCAAGACTGTTTCAATAATTTTTTTTTTCTTTATACAGATTTTAAAGTAATCGTTTCTTTCTTTGTAAAAGAGTAATATTCCTATTCTATTATTCTTTTCAATTATTTACTAACACATATTCGTGTTTTATTTTTTTCTCATTTCTTGAATAATAGTTTTAATGTATAAAACTGCAAAACAAATTTAACCATTAACACAAATATGTTTCACCTTATTTTAAACATTAATGTATCAACCATTTAAAGTAATTAAAGTCTCATCACTATTGTATTTAGAGTTTTTATATTTCTGTCTATAAATTAAAATATCATGGAGTGTTAACCTAAAATGCTCTATTGTTTTAAATCAGCACTCTACTAGAACAGTTACCTTACTCGAAAATTTTATTTACAGATTTTAAATTTTTATCTATGACTAAAAATCTCCTATTATCTTTCTCCTACCAATTTCTGTATTTTCAAATCAATAATCCACTAAAAAAATTGTCCAACTCGAAAATTTTATTGAAAGCTATTAAATTTCTATCTATGACTAAAAATCTCATCTTTCTCATAAAAACCTCTGTAAGTTCAAAACAATACTTCTCTACAAAAATTGTCCTAATCGAAAATTTTATTTACACCTTTTAAATTTCTATCTATGACTAAAAATCTCATCTTTCTCATAAAAACCTCTGTAAGTTCAAAACAATACTTCTCTACAAAAATTGTCCTAATCGAAAATTTTATTTACACCTTTTAAATTTCTATCTATGACTAAAAATCTCATATTATCTTTCTCATAAAAATCTCTGTAACTTCAAAACAATACTTCTATAGAAAACTTGTCCTACTCAAAAATTTTATTTAGAGCTCTTAAATTTCTATCTATGACTAAAAATCTCATATTACCTTTCTCTTATAAAAGTCTGTAATCTCAAATCAATACTCCACTAGAAAAATTGTCCTACTGTAAAATTTTATTTAAGATTTTAAATTTCTATCTATGACTAAAAATCTCATATTACCTTTTTCATAAAAATCTCTGTAATTTCAAATCAATGCTCCACTAGAAAAATTATCCTAATCAAAAATTTTATTTACACCTTTTAAATTTCTATCTATGACTAAAAATCTCATATTATCTTTCTCATAAAAATCTCTGTAACTTCAAAACAATACTTCTATAGAAAACTTGTCCTACTCAAAAATTTTATTTAGAGCTCTTAAATTTCTATCTATGACTAAAAATCTCATATTACCTTTTTCATAAAAATCTCTGTAATTTCAAATCAATGCTCCACTAGAAAAATTATCCTAATCAAAAATTTAATTTACGGATTTTAAATTTCTTTCCAAGACTAAAAATCTCATTATCTTTCTCATAAAAATATACGTAATTTTAAATCAATACTCTACTAGAAAAATTATCCTATTCGAAAATTTTATTTACATCTTTTAAATTTCTATCTATGACTAAAAATCTCATATTATCTTTCTCACAAAAATCTCTGTTATTTCAAATTAATATTCCACTAGAAAAGTAGTCCTATTTGAAAATTTTATTTACAGCTCTTAAATTTCTATCTATGATTAAAAATCTCATATTATCTTTCTCATAAAAATTTCTGTAAGTGCAAAAGAATATTTTTCTTGAAAAATTATCCTACTTGAAAATTTTATGTAAAAATCTTAAATTTCTATCCGTGACTAAAAATCTCATATTATATTTCTCATAAAACTCTCTGTAAATTCAAATCAATGCTCCACTATAAAAATTTTCCTAGTCGAAAAATTTATTTACAGATTTTAAATTTCTGTCTATAACTAAAAATCTCTTTATTTCCTTTCTCATAAAAATCTCTGTAATTTCAAAACAATGCTCCACTATAAAAATTATCCTACTCGAAAATTTTATTTACAGCTCTTAAATTTCTATCTATGACTAAAAATCTCATATTATCTTTCTCATAAAAATCTCTGTAAGTTCAAAAAATATTTCTCTAGAAAAATTGTCCTACTCCAAAAATTTTACTTAGAGCTCTTAAATTTCACTCTATGACTAAAATTCTCATATTATCTTTTTCATAAAACTCTCTGTAATTTCAAATCAATACTCCACTAGAAAAATTGTCCTACTCCAAAAATTTTACTTAGAGCTCTTAAATTTCACTCTATGACTAAAATTCTCATATTATCTTTTTCATAAAACTCTCTGTAATTTCAAATCAATACTCCACTAGAAAAATTGTCCTACTCTAAAATTTTGCTTACAGATTTTAAATTTCTATCTATGACTAAAATTCTCATATTATCTTTTTCATAAAACTCTCTGTAATTTCAAATCAATACTCCACTAGAAAAATTGTCCTACTCTAAAATTTTGCTTACAGATTTTAAATATCTATCTATGACTAAACAAGCTTTCTTAAAGGTCTTACACTTTCATGACATCCTTGCAATTTCCGGGACAAGGTCATAATAGGACGTTATGAATGTAGCATAGCATCATACCTCTTGTTTTGGGACAAGGTTAGCGAAGTGAACATGCCTAAATAGCTAATAGCAGGGTCATCTCTAATATAACAGAAAGAAATAAAAATGATGGCTTTTCCACGAGATAAGATTAACCTGAATTGAATGCAAAGTGCAAAGTATATAAATGACCCTTGGGAAATAAAAGGATTCACAATATTCAAATTAAATTCTCTTTTAAAAACGGAGACTAATAATGTCTAATTCTGCTCTTTTGTTGTAAAATGTATATAAAAATTATTATAAGAAAAATAAGCCAGCATGTGAATGATTTATATATATATATATATATATATATATATATATATATATATATATATATCTATATATATATATATATATATATATATATATATATATACATATATATACATATATACATATATATACATATATATATACATATATATATATATATATATATATATGTATATATATAAATATATATATATATATATATATATACATATATATATATACATATATATACATATATATATATGCATATATATATACATATATATATACATATATATATATATATATATATATATATATATATATATATA